>JAMKCH010077492.1:0-16929 GCA_023653785.1 Ophioderma brevispina | reverse complement strand
GGACACTGGGATCTGGTAGAAGTTCCCTTGTCGTAATGAGCCAATAGCAAATAAATGACTTCATTAATATTCACAAATAATGATGACACAGTGCATTGTTATTACTTGCAAGCCCACACCCACAAATACCTATTGTTCCCGTAATAAAATTGGATTGATTCACCCCAAACTTTATTGGTCGAGCTATGAGTTGCAAAAATCTTGGCCGAGACTCATCGAGTCCACAATTATTTTTGAACACTCATAGCGAGACCAATACATGTTTGGCGGCAAATATCCCAATTATCATATCCATGACGTAGGATCCCGATATTATCCGCATATCGGACCCTCAAAGATGATCTGGTTAAATTTGGACACTCTGGGATTGGGTAGAAGTTCACCTTTGTAGTAATGAGCCTATCAGCAAATAAATGAGCTCAATTAATAGTGCACACAAATATGATGACACAGTTGGCATGGATATTACTTCAATGCATCACTACCCACATACCATTTGCATATAAAATTGGATCTATTGAGCCAAAATTTTATTGGGTCGAGCTATGAGTTGCAAAAATATGGGGCAAATAATGTAAATTAAAAAAATATTTTTAAAAACTCATAGTGAGACCAATAAATTTTGGGCCTAAAGCACAGTTTCATATCCTATATTTGCCCCCTTGGAAACTCCTCATTACCGTGAAAATCGTCCAAATTGGACATTGTATCGGTAGAATTTCCACCTTTGTAGTAATGAGCCCAATCACAGCCACATATACAAATTGAGCTCATTCATATACATAATAATGACAACACAGTGCATGAGTATTTCTTGCCTGCACCACTACCCCCATATACCAATTTTTGTCACATTTGGACATTGGGAATCTGGTAGAAGTCAACCTTTGTAGTTTTGTGAAGCTGTGGAATGTTCAAAGAGACCTATGTACATATTTCTGGGGAATAAGAGCAGAAAAATCCAAATAAAACAAAGCATGACCTTTTGATCTTTGGTCTACAGACTAGTCTGTCCCAGTGCAAGTAGCCGTAGATACAAGATCCGAGGTACAAGTGTCCATCTATATCAGATCCGGATGCTGGCGTTACAGGTTGGACACAGAAGGACGACGCACCGATACCGATTTTGCAATGACAAAATCCCTCTTCTGCTAAAGCGCCAGGGGATAAAGGACCCCAACAGACCATTTATTTGTTGTTTGATTCAACACCACCCCTTCATCTGCATCACTGGGTGGATCCATCTCTTCTAACAATTAATCCACCAGGAAAAAACACAACACCTGAATCCGCACTAGGACTTGATGGTTATTGGACCTTTCACAAAGCTTTCACCTCACAACATGAATGCTAAAACCAGCCCTCAACAGAACAAACCAGCAAAGCAAACAACACCACTAATCCCTAATTGGACTTTCAGAAAAGCTACGCAGGATCTTTTTGGACATTCTCCATATCTGTTCCCGTTCAAACTAACAAATAACGTGAGCAAAAGCCGGTCCAGCCCAGGACCAAAACTGCACAAGGACAAGCCAGTAACATGTCATGATGTCCATGCCAAGGCCTCTGGACTGTTCACGGTTAACTTTCTTAGAATGGGCACGAACACCTTATTTCGATGTGATTACCACACATACAACCGAAACGCGAGGCGGACGCTGTTTTCGCACGTACCGAGGTCCAAAGTTCCATACTAAATACAATATTAACAACGTGTACAACACGTGCTAAATACGTCACATCGTCATAGCAACTATGAACATGCTTATAAGCCCTGGCATTTTTAGAGCCATTTTTGAAAATCTGCAAAAAAACTCTGTTGCCCTATCTGTGCGACGATAACTTTCTGCATAAACCAAATGCCTGATGATGTTCTGAATATAAAAGCATCATTTTATATTCGAGGGCCACCTGGCGAAATCACAGAGAAAATGCATTTTTCCGTGCCGTTAAATTTTAGTGTATTGGCTGGGCGGTAACATCCAAGCGTCCACTAGTGAGCTCGCCGATTCAAGATGGATGTCCGCCCTCTAGCCTTTTATTACTCCAACTATGTGGGTCCATGCATGTAAGGACAGTACATGCCAAGAACTGTAAAATGGTGAGACCAAGAAAACTATGCACCAGCATGGAGCGGCCAGCACCTCAGGGTTGGAATGAGTCAGCTGTTTTTACTCTTGATGGTGTTTCTGGTCATAGGTTCAAAAACAAAAGATGTGATTTTGGAACAAAGAACACAAAGGCTTTGAGCGAGAGGTCAAGGAAGCAATTTATGTCAAATTATGAACAGCTATCTTTGAACAGGGAGGAGCCTACGCCACAATCTCCAGGGCCTACAATACTGTCATCAAGAGAGTTCCTAAGAAACTTTCAAAGAGCTTACGGTTTGACTGACCAAATTATCACCAGTCATTTGGCCCAATATTGTCGCCGCACACCAGTTGGCCTGAGGACATGGGAAACGTCACCATCCAAATAAAAGGTTCCAGTTGCTACGACTTAAATCTGTTCAATTATTATCATAACCTAAAGGATTCACAACATTCACACATGCACTGAACATCCCTTAAACTAATACCTTCTTCTTTTTATGAATTCCATGTAGGCCTTGTTAACATAATAGTTCACCTCAACATTTTCAGCAACATTCTAGATTATGCTTACCTTAACGAGCAATGGGAATTCCTCCCAAAGGCTGACATTAGGTATTACTTCTTTGCCCGATGCCCCTCTTGCATATCTATTGAAGAGTAGGCCTCCAACTAGGTAAACAAATACTAGCACCACAAAACTGTGAATTAGAAGAGTGTAACAAGGAAGGAATTTTAGACCGGAGGAATCTGTGATTGTATTGTCGTCATGCGAGTTGCAAGAAGGTCTAAGTGCCATATCTGCCATGTGATAGTGTGCTGCCGTGTTATTAGGAGACTCAAAATTTCTTCTTGAGTCAGTGGCTCTTAAAAGCGTTCTCAGGTTCTTCGACTGGGTTGCCTGCTGATGAAGAAACCATTTAAGAGGTAATGACCAAAAGACTTGGCACATATTAGTAAAGCAATATTAGCACATTGTTTGAAGAGCGCCCCCATTTTCAAAATTTGATATTGTGACACAGTACGTTGGTACATGTTAGGAAAAAACTATACCGGCGAACGGAGATGCTAAAAAAGGTATTATCACAAAATATCGATTTGGTAAGTAGAATTGGGGATCCCAGATTGCGACTTAACGGCATGAGCTGGAATGGAAATGTACGTTATGTCCGTCCATGAATGAAATAGTGCCACCTCTAGAAAAAAACCTCTAACTTGGACTGCCTAAACTATCAAACAACTACTGGATGAGCGTCAGACACGTACATGGCGCTAGTACTGGCTATTTCAACATGGGGAAGCGTTTCCAGCAGCCCGTGAAGTAGTTCGGGGATCCCGAATAATTAATTATTCTAGTACAAAATTACCTTGTTTGTGACACATAGACATTTTCGAGGCTTAACCATTCACAGGTATAGTTGACTAGCCAGTCACCACTGCAACGGTGTAAAATCTCCAAATTTTGAAAAAATTGGAGGGCGCTCTTCAAAAAAAAATGTGGCTTGCTAATATTGACTTTTAATACCATGTTGATAGGGAATTTCTGACAAATGGCAGATATTTGCACTTACGACCTCTTGCCATTCACATGACGATGTATTATTGACCAATTGATTCCCTATCCATACCCACTTCATGATTCCTGAAAAAATGGTCCTAATTATAAAAACAAATACTAAAAGAGATTGCAAGGTGGAGAATTTGTACTGAATCCTAATCTGAGGATGTTGTCACTGAAAATTTGGAGTGAGTGAAGGTTAGTTCTGTTAGGCAGAAAAGTAGGCATTTTCAGGGTGTTTTATGACATTGAAATACAAGCACATGGAGTTTGACTACTGACCATTTTCCATGAGTAGGTCTCTATCACTTTACTAACATCAAAGGGCAGCTATGGGGTTTTTTTTCTCTTTTTTGGGGGGGGGGAGGGAGGGAATTTGAATTTTTCCCCTAACCTGGAAAAAAATTGTTGTTACAACTTAAAAGCAGCAGGAGGGGGACTCGAACCCAAACCACTGGTGTATCATGAGGTTAGTTACATAACCATCACCAGCGAGGATTTGCAGTGACCGATTTAAATTTTCACTTGATTCTGACATTGCAACTCTTTCAAATGTAATCGCCCCATTCGATTTTTTGACCGTGTTCATTGACTGTCAAAACAGGTAATTATGCACCCAATTTAAGAGCTGAGTAGAGTCGAAAGGAAATAGGACTTGTTTTTTCCATTCGAATTCTAGGTGCGTTGTTTCCCAGCTAACAATGTGTGCCACATCCACAATTTGCATACCAAAAAAGGAGTTTTTTAAAACCATCACAAGGATAATGCTTTGCTTCAATGTGAATCTTGGCTATGTATGGACTGTATGTTTCCTTTACAACAGTATAACCAGAATATCTTTGCTCAGAAGGCTTTTAAGAGTTAAGGGTCTGAAAGGTAAACCTTGGGAAGACAAAAAGTGCTGGTGAGAAGTGGGGGGAGATGGGGGGATGTGGTGGTAGTAAGTCAGGTAGACCTATGTGGTGTGGAAGAGGAGTAAAGCAAATTTGCGCAGTGTGGTGTGTGTGAGAAAATGTGGGAAATGGATCCATGGGAGTGCACAAAAGATGAAGAGAGGGACCCATAGTTCGGCAAGAGAATTTTGTGTGCAGAAGATGTGAGAAGGGAGCTGGAGGGAGGTGGAACAGGAGGAAAAGATGTGTGATGAGGTGGAATCGAGGAAGGAGTTCACATACCTAGGGGATAAAGTTAGTGGAGGTGGTGGATGTGATGTGTCTGTGACAGCTAGAGTGAGGTATGGATGGGTGAAGTTTAGGGGAATGTGGGGAGTTGTGGTGCAAGGGAAAAGAGATCTTTGAAGTGAAAAGGAATGGGTCTAGAGTTGTGTAAGATCAGTGATGTTGTATGGGATTGAGATGTGGTTTGTTATGAGCGAAAATGAGATGGGGATTATGAGCAGGACAGAGAGAGCAATGATGAGAGCGATGTGTGGTTGTGTGTGAAGTTGATGGACAGTTGCAGACTGAGGATTTGATCAGATGTTGGGTTTGGAGAGGCGATGGACCAGTGGGCGAAGGCGAATAGTGTTAGTTGGTATGGGCAGGTTGAGAAGGATAACAAGCATGTGCTAAGAAGGGCTTGTGTTCGAGGTGGGAGGTGTGAGGAGGAGGGGACATCCAAAGAAGGATCATGGAAGAAGCAAGTGGAGGAGAGTAGGAGGGTTGGTTGGTTGAGGATGGAGGATGCATTAAATGGGTGAGAAAATGGAAGGAAGGAGTAGGGCGGTGCTGCAAATGTGACGTGAATCCGGCCACCCCCGTTGACAGGGATTAAAAACCGGATTTTAAAACGTTTGGTTTATAGTAGTAATATAGTCACGAACCTGAGAACTAAATTCAAGTAGTGAAAAGTAGTGAAATAGTTCACTATCAAGATCTGCATTGTAATTATTTGGCATATCCCTAGCTCTCTGTGGCCTACCTTAGTTAACCCCTAACAATGCGACATTTTTGGAAGTGGAAGCCGAACAAAAAGTTGAACGTTTGTATATTGCAAATATTGTATTTGATTTATCAACAGAACCAGCTGGACAAGTTTGACAACCAAGTCAAATAAAAAAAAAAATTTGATAATGTAAATGGGCTTGCAAATTATGGTCACTAAGTACACAGACTCTGTGAAGACCTTCACCTATTTGGTTAAAATTGTCCCTGTTAATTCAAACGATGCTCTTTTAGAACCACTCAGAATGCATGATCGGACTTAATAATAATATTAATATCAGTTTTATATAGGCTTATCACCGTAAACCCTCCCAAGCCACTGTTGCAAATTATTACTGTGCTGCCATCAGGAAATTATCACAATAATTTCACTTTTCGGAGCTGGCAGTGGCCAAGAGCACATCCCTATCAGCACTTAGATTGTAATATTCCTCATAATAGCTCCCCAGATTGCTTGGGTCGATGAGGCAATTGAGATCAGTATCTTGCCCAGGGTAAACAAAAACATGTTGACATGTAGCGGACGATCAAACTAATGATCTTAGGTTCACAAGTCCTGCACTTTTATCTATTATGCCACACATGCTCACACTTTAGCACATTACTGATCGAAAAAGTGCCAAGATACTTTTTGTATCAAATGTATGTAAAGCTCATTATGTTTTACAAATAGAGAAAAAATTTAAAATATTAGGATAGGAGCATATTTTTTGAAGCAATTAACATCATACCCCTAAATTTTGGAAAATCCCATTAACTTTACCTCTCGCATTCCTATACAGTACTGACAGTATACATAATATGGAGCCAAAACTTAGAGATTTCTTGCCGCCACCTAGACATCCACCTGACATGATCGCCAAAGCTGGTAACTTTTAATGCTGTTAAAGAAGACAACAAGAAATATGAGAAAATACTGCCAAGAAAACTTGCATCATCCCCCTGGAAAGATGGCAGTATGGAAACATGTGACTCAGATGACCTTTGACTTGGTCCATGACCTTTGTTCATCCACCACATGAAGGAACCGCTTACTGCACTTAAGCCCAAAAGTCTGATATAAAATGGATCGATTAAGCCCAATTTAATTGGTCGAGCTATGATTTACAAAAATATTGGGCGGAACGCAGTCGAGCCCAATATTTAAAACTCATAGCAAGACCAATTACTTACTGGGCGTTAAATCATCCAAATTTTATCCATTATCATGTTTTGGATCCGATCTGTTTCACACACTTGGAACTCCTCAAAACATGATAATGGTTGAAATGGGACTTCCAGTTTTGAAGAAGACTGAAAAACAAAGAAGAACCTAACTAACTGAAACACAAATTCATACACCTACAACATGTCCTTGACCTGGGTCATGACTTGACATCAATCTACATATGAAGGAAACCCCTACCACACCCCTTAACCCCAAGTATATGGTTTAAATAAAAACTTAATTTTTGAACAGGACATAAAAAACAACAAGGGCGGTTCTCGAACCACAAGTTCGCCTGCTTCGCGTATGCTGTAACGACAAAAGAGAAGCACACCAGATTACACCTGTACAAGTAGAATGTTCCCCAAGACGTTGTGCAGCAAAGAGATACAGTGGAGGATTGCAGATATCCCCCTCCCAATACCCTACAACACCCCACCCATATGCAACATTCCACCCACCCTCATCCCAACACCCCATCCCCCCACCCCACCCCCTCCAACACCCCGCAACCCCCCCCCCCCCAAACCCCATCCCCTCCCAACACCCCGCCCGGCAACACCCGACCCCCTCCCCAACACCCCAACCAAAACAACCACACAACTCCCCAACAACCCGCAACACCCCCACACCCTCAACAAAACACCAAAACACCCCTCAATGAATAGTAAAACCCCACCCCTCCACAAACACCCCGCAATACCCCAATCCCTCCCCAAAACCCGCAACAACGGCACCCTGCAACACACACCCCCTCCAACAACCCAACCCCTCCCCTAACCCCGCAACACCCACACAAAATAGAAAAAAAAAAAGAAAAATAAAAAAAGATAAAAAAAAAGAAAAAACAAAAAGTAAACTAATTAAAACAAAACCAAAAGAAAAAAAAAAAAAAGGGCAAAAAAAATGAGTAAGCAACAAAAAAAAACAAGGACAAACAAAAAATCCTAAAAAGTCATCTATGCCCGCCTCCCCACTTCGTTTTCCCTGACTCTCGCCATCCAATAAATCAACACAAAAAAGACACACAAAAAACAATAAAAGACAAAACAAAGAACAAGGAAAGAAATACCAAGACTATAAAAAAAAAACACGACATGACGAAAAAAATGAAATAAAAAAAGACAACGAAACAAAAAAAACAATAAGCCCAAAAAGCAAACAAAAAAAAGAATAAAAATAAAACAAAGAAAAAAGACAAAAACAAGACTTAAAACAAAATATTTAAAAGAAAAAAAATATACACAGATATAAAAAAACTATAAAAAAAGAAATAAAAGAAAACAAAGAAAATACAAAAAAAGCAAACCAAAAAAAAAAGAAACCAAAAAAAAGAAAAAAAAAAAAAAAAGCGAAAAAAAAAAAAAAAACCCCACACCCCAGAAAATAAAACAAACGAAAAAAAACCACAACCCGTAACAACACCAAAGAAAACACAAAAAAACAACAAGAACACAGAACACCAACTGAAACCACCCCCACAAACACCCAACGCAAACAATAACACAAAACCCACCACCCCCTCCCAAAACCATGCAACACCCCAACACACTGCAACAACCCACCCCCTCCCCAACACCCCGCCAACACCCCCCACCTCCTCCCCAACACCCCGCAACACCCCAACCCCTCCCCAACCCCCGCACTACCCCCACCCCTACCCCAACACCCGCAGCAACACCCCACCCCTCCCCCTAAAAATCAACGACAAAAACAAAAAAAGAGTATTAAAGAAAAAAAAACAAGAAAAAAAAACACAGAAACACAAAACAAAGAACAAACAGCAAAAAGATATAAAAAGCACCAGAAGAAACACCAGAAAAAAACCAATACGCAAAACAATCAAAAAAAAAGACACTAAACAGTGATCCACGTAAAAAAAGCCAGATCACAACGAACAAACGACAACACCCCCCCCGCTCCCAACCACAGCCGCACAACCCCACCCACCCCCCGCCTAAACACACCCCAAGACACCCCACCCCCGCCCCAACAAACCAACACCCCACCCCAGCGCCCAAACACCACCCCAACACCCCAACACCCCGCGTCCCAACACCCCCAACCAAAACACCAGCCAAACCAAACAGCCTGACCAAAAAAACAGAAAAAAAAAAAAAAAAGGCAATCACAAAAACCTCCCCCTCCCAAACACCCGCAACAAAACCTACCCCCCCCAACACCAACAACAACGAAACAACAACCCTCCCCAACCACCTGCAACACCCCAACCCTCCCCAACCACCTGCAACACCCCATCCCCTCCCCAACACACACAACACCCCACCCCCTCCCCACACACCCCCGCAACACCCCACCCCTCCCAACACCCCGCAACACCCAATCCCTCCCAAACACCCCGCAACAACCCAACACCATTCCCCTCACCCCAACACCCCAACCCCTCCCCAACACCCCTCCCCCAAACACCCCACTCAGTCCCCACACCCCGAAATACCCCACCCCCTCCGCAATACCCATCCCCTCCCCAATACCCAACTCACTCCCCATACCCAACTCCATCCCATGCCCGCACCACCCCAACCCCTCACCAACAACCCACATATCCACTTCCCCCTCCCCAACACCCCAATCCCCCTCCCCAACACCCCATCCCCCCCCAACCCCACCCCATTCCCCTCCCCAACACCCCAGCCCCTTCCCCAACAACCCAGCCCCTTCCCCAAACACCCCAGCCCCATCCCAACACCCTACCTAGCCCTCGCCCCACACCCGCTCTCCCCAACACCCCAGCCCCTCCCCAACACCCCAGTCCCTAACCAACCCCCCACCCCCTCCCCAGCACAACAAACCACCCCGCCACCACCCCACACTGCACACCCCGCACCACCCCACACTGCCCTTACCCCCCCCCAAACCCCGCAACACCGACCCCCCTCTCAAAAACACCCCACCCCTCCCCAACACCCCGCCTGCTCCATGTAAACACAGAAAATATTGCAATATCCATGTACTGTTCAGCGATACAGGCAATACGCATATTTAAATTCAGGTCAATTGTAACACAAAACTGCCCCTGTAATGGACCACATGCACATTGACTTAATTTATGATTCACAAAAAGATGAATACCAGGGACTAGCCTTTCATGTTAGTGAGAAATTTTGCCTATCCGATGTACGTGTCAGCGATTACAGCAATTATGCATTTTAATAGCTCGTTGAATACTAAGCCGCTATATTCCCCCAATTCTTCACATGGCAAACAAGATGCGCACCATAATAGCTCTTGTGCAGTTGAAGGACTTTTGTGTATCCGATGTACGTTTAAACATTATAGAATTACGTGATTTTTGATAGTAATTAGTCATTTGCATACTTAATTTTGCCCGAAATACGCACAAAATCTAATCAGTTCAGAGAACTCTCCAGCCCGCTCCCTTCCACCAAGTTCATCATATAGCCTACGGAACTCCTGAAAACTTGACACAAGCCTTGCAGGAAAATTTTCGTAATTATGCAAATTAGATACTTAATTTACATATTTTACGCCCAAAATCTAATCAAGTCGAGAGAAGGAACTCAGGGACCCGCTCCTTTCCACCAAGTTACACATCAGTAGCCCTTACGGAACTCCAGATAAATCGTACACAAAGCAGGTTAAACAGGCGGCGAGCAGACACGACAGCATGACAGACGACAGACAGACGGACGGACAAACAGGACAGGGACAGGACAGACAGACAGGACAGACAGAAAAAGTCAGTGATTAATAAGTCTCTGGCCGAACAAAGTTCAGGCGAGGACAAAAAACCTACCCCAAAACTGGAACACACAAACATGCATACATATGACATGCGGCGCTCTCGCAAAATCCCCCTACTCCTTTCAAGCAGGGAGAGATAAAAAGTGCAGCCTAAAAATTTTTACAGGTAAAGCAAGGTATTCGGATTTTTAACGACACATCAATAAAATTTGGGTCATATTATGTTACCATGGTTACTTTGGTTACCTTCTCAAACATTTACAGACATAAACAATAATACATGAATAGTTCAATGTATAGCAACATTTAGCAACGTTTATAAACGGTCTATCAATTGGGCATAGCGTTTAGCCTGCATTTTAAAAGGTTACCGTGAATACAGAGGACGGACGATGGGCGGATACACAGAATTTGGATTAGTATGCCTCATGAACATTCGTCCAGGCAGGCAATGCAATATCAGAATATTGTAATTTGTTATTTTTGTCAAAAAAGACGCAGTGGATTTCAGATTTTTTGTTGCCAAAAAAATTCAAAGTTAGACACACACAAAAAACGAAACAGTGAAAATGAAATTTATTTTGCATTTAAAAAAAAAAATTTGGGTCAATGGGGACCAAACCACTTAAAGGCACTATCAGTGATTTGCTAAATTAGAAAATCGAAAAAAAAATAAAAAAAACATCATAAAAATCAGATGTTTGCATTTTAGTAACAAGCCATAGGTATCCAACATACCCTGCAGTGATTAAGTCAAAGAACATAATAAAGACAAAATCAGTAGTTCAGTCATTGCTGTCCGAATGGACACTTACGATGACGATGTAATTGAATGGGGTTCATATCTTTGAAACACTGCTGTTTTCTTCATTTTCTGTCATTTTCAGTTGGGAAAAAAATATACCTTATTGAAAGTCCTACCAGACTTATCCTTCACTTTAGCTATTCATGCAAATTTCAATATTTAATCCTTTCGTGTGAATCACTGATAGTTATTAAGTGCTACACTTACATATTCCGATTGACCATTCTGATGGCTTCCTAAGGCTTCATATTTTGGACTTTTACTCATGTATACAACACGCTCGACATCCGTTTTCCTGCAAAACAACATGATGCAAAAAAATTCTCCTCAATTTTTCTTCAAAGGGTTCTATAAGTTGAAAGTAAACATACTCCCCCAAACAGCAAGTTAAACCACCACACATTAAAGGAAACACAGTGAGCAAGACAAAGGTCAACATACATAGCTGTGTTTTAGAAGCCTAACACAAGGGGAGTTCCCATAACCTGACCCATCTGACACATTTTCTGACACACTTATGAATTCAGAAACCTTAACGTAATAAACCTGTGCTTGATTCTAGAAGGGTTTGAAATTTCATAAGTGTGGCAGAAAAAAAAAGTGTGTCGATGGGTCAGGTTACAGAAACCTTGTCTGCCTGCTTCGAGGTCAACCTAAGGACCGTTGTTAATTTTGCCAAATTATGATAGGAAAACAATTACCCTAAGTAGACTTAGGAATTCCATCCAAATAGTGGATGATTTGGAGCAATTCCGTGACCATGGAGAGCAGAGCATCATCTCGCACGTGGATTGGTCTCTTATATGAAGGTTAATGAACAAATTTAGCGGGGGTTGCCCCAGTGAAAGTGTGGGCGGAATCAAGGGAGGGGGGGAAAATTCATAATACAGGGGTCAAAAATGAAAAATGGTTGGAATGCTGTAAAAAGTAACAAAGGGTGTCTTGTTACAGGATTAAAAAAACGAGTGCATCAATGAGCAGTAACCATCAATGGGATGGGTAGGAAGCATTAGTGGGGGTCAGGTAATGTAGGGTCTACAGGTCAATGACCATATAGCCATGGGTTGCCAGGGTTATCTTGAGCAAGTTTGGTGGCTATTCAACTTAACTTGGAAGAATGTTTTGATTATGTTGGGAGTCAATGGTCAAGTAGGGTCATTGGAGGTCAAAAGTGCATATGGGCCATAAGAGGGCATTCTGTGCATACAATAAGAGTTCTCAGGACAGGTGGTTTCTTTAATAGTATTTACTAGGCGCGTCCTTGGATTTTGGCTATCACCTGGTTTGCAATCACCTGGATTGAATGACCCTCGGGTTTTGCGGTTCATATTTGGACCGTGAACGACCCCTGATGTCCTTGTCATTAGCTATACAATTTTCGTCATCAACAATCGCCCCCCAACCCACCAAGTTTCACAGGATACTAAGGTTCCCATTGGCCTCCTTGACCTGAATGACCCTGTGATGACCCGTGACCACAAAAGTGGTCGGCGAATGAAACTCTACCAACATACCAAAACTCATATCCTACGTCAAAGCACAAACCAAGTTACCCGATAAACGACCCCTGGATGGACCTTTGAATCCAAAATGCCCCCTCGAAAACGTGACCACAAACTCGTTACGGGCGAACTCTACCACACACAAAACTCATATCCATACATAAATGCACGGCCAAGCTACCCGAAACGACCCCGCTGGATGACATTTGACCCCCCAAAAGACCCCTCGAAAACGTGACCACAAAAACCGACAACAAAAACTACACCATACCAAAACTCTTATACATATATCAAAGCACAGCAAGTTATTGATAACGACCCCTGGATGACCTTTGACCCCCAAAATGAACCCTCGATAATGTTACCACAAAACTTGTAGGTGAATGAAATTCTCACCATATTACAAACTCAGATCCATACGTCAAAAGATGGCCAGTTATCCAAAACGACCCCTGAATGACTTTGCAGAGCTGCGAACTTGGATTTTGGAATCAGGGAGATTTGATCGTGGAATCGGGAGATTTGATTAGAAAGCAGGAGATTTTTTTTTTAAAATTTAGTGGCATTTAAGGTAAAACCTAGGTCCTCAAGAGGGATTCAGCCAATGGATACTGTCTTAAAGATCATTGAAGCTTCCACATTTAAGGAACGTAACAGGAACTTAGTCCATTTGGATTTTGTTAAAGATGACATGATAACGTAAGTAAAAGTCAACTTGAAAAGTTCGTAACTTGAAAACGTAGCCACCTTTAACATGGTCAGATGAAAATGCATCTGAGGAAAATAGAAAAGCCATATACGAGCAACAATATTGTAAATAAAATATTTCAAAAGCCAAGAAACTTATTCAACGATAAATTGGCTGATGCTGACACAACAGGTGTTTTCAAATAATCAATAAGCTCCTAAATCAGGAGGAAAAGTTCTTCCGCTGTGAAATTATAAGAGCTTAGTGGGACTTTCCGGTGCTGCTTTTTGAGAAACAAAAATTGTAAAATCAGAAAAACAACCTGACAAATCCAAAACACAATGAACTCAAGTTCACATATACTGGATGATCCACCAGAGTACGATCAAGAGATGACAGAATTTCCTCCAGTGTCAGAAGATGAAGTCAGAAATATTCTCTGAAATTGCCAAAACAAAGGTGTTTCATTGGAGTATACCAACATGCTACTTAAACAATGCCATCACACCAATTACGGCCTGCTAACATCTATCATCAATATGTCATCAGGTCTGGATACCTTCCAACAGCGTTAAAACAAGCTATTGTTCGCCACTCATTCCAAGAAAACTACCTTGCGCCCTGAACGAACTCAAAAATTAACGACCTGTCTCAAATATCAAAATGTTTTCTAAAAATTTTGGAAAAATGCGCAATGCCAAGACTTAATACCCACATGTCTGAAAATCACTTGCTTGATCCACACCAATCTGATTACAAAGCATATGCAGGCACTGAACACAGCCCTCCTCAAAGTGAAAAAAATGATGTGCTCTGTGCTATGGACCACACAAAGCAGTTACCTTGTTTTACTGGATTAAGTGGCAGCATTTGACACTATGATTTGACAATTTTAGATGATATGCTAAACACCTACATTTGGCACTAAAAACACTGTGAGTAGGTTCAGTTATTACCTACCGAGACAACGTAAAAGTAGAGTTTGTGTGCAGGCAATTTCAAAGAGCCATTACCATGGCTTTGGCCTACACAAGGTTATTTGGTAGTACCCGGGACTTTTAGTTATTATACTTACCCTCTTGGAAAAATAATAAACAAAAATGGACTTAACTATCACATATATGCAGAGACAACAATTACAGAAATTTGATCAAAAATACCTGAGAAAAGTGTCACTGCATTATTCAAACTGGAATGCATGCATTACAGACAAAAAAATGATGAATATAAATAAACTCAAACTAATGAGACCAAAAAGAATTTTTATGGGCTCCAAAAACACTTTAAGGCATCGTCACAATGTATCCTGCAGGTTCGCGGAACTACATTTGTACCATCACCAACTGTTCGTAATCTTGGTGTCCACTTTGATTCTGATCTGTCCATGTCCGGACCTAATTCTACACTTCCAAGTCACTCAATTTTAATCTCAGAAAACATTGCCCGTATTCGCCGCTTCACATGATGAGGAAAAAGTAATCATGCTGTAAGATCACATGTAATTTCTAAACTGGACCACTGCAATTCACATCATATGGGATTAACGTAAAAGAAAAAAGGAGACTCCAATCTATTCAAAACAGGGCTGCAGGACTCTATTTAAGTCAAACGGAGGGAGCACAAAACACCATATTAAAAACCAACTCCACTGGTTACCTGTTAATGAAAGGATCATTTTCAAACTCCTTACACTAACATATAAAGAGACAAAAATGAAGCGCACCAATATACAGGATAAATCTTATTCATGGCCATACTCACAACTCTACCACACAAAGTATCTTCGATCCACATGCTGACAGCAAGTCTTTTGTGTCAAAAAGAAACCTATACATCTACCGGTGACAAAGCTTTCCGACATTCAGCACCATTTGTATGGAATAAGTACCTGCAACATTGCGTATGTCACCTAAACTAAACCATTTCAAAGCAAAAATTGAAAAAACATATCTGTTTCCAAGTTAATTACAGTATGTTTGTATATAGTTTTTTTTAAGATTGTAGCTTTAGAGTACTTTAAAAAGATTTATGTAATATGTTGTAAGTGTAAGACCATGTAAAGCTCTTTGATCATTCTTAATGTTAAGGCGCTATATATATATCTGGTTTAGTATTATTAATATCATGAGATAGAGCTCTTTAAAATAAAGCTTTCCCACAAAAAAATTGACAGGGCTGTCGCCGTTCCTTCTGACAGCCCCCATTTAAGGAACTGTCAGTAGAACTAAGTCCATATGGAGATTTAAAAAAATATTGAAATGAAAAATGGTCTAAGTAAAAGTCAACTTTAAAGGCTCATAAACTTGAAAACGGGCCATTACCAAACATAGAACTGCATCATGAGATAGAGCTCTTTAACAATTTAAAGCTTTCCCAAAAAAGTGACAGGGCTCCCCGCCGTTCTGGACAGCCCCAGTTTAGGGAAACTGTCCGGGGAGGAACAAAGTCACAACCAGGCACTAAAATAATTATAATTAACACTTGCATAATAGCAATGATGGAGCAATATTAAAAAGGCAAAAAAGCAAATCACAAACAGGTTCATTATCTTGTAGCATATCCCTTTGCACCTCTGGAGTTAATTTGTTAAACTTTAAGACATAGCATAGCCTTTAGCAGTTTGAATGGTAAATATGAAAATATTGCTGTGCTGGTCCATCCGAAAGTAGGGAGAAAAAAACGATTTGTCAGAAATGAGATGGGAGTTACGTTTTTATTTCCTATCGGTTTACACTCACGGTCTCAACAGGTAACGACTGCCGAATTTGGGCGCTTCCACGGAAATGCAATTCTCACACCATAAGTCGTTCGTTATCGGTTACCCACGGCTTGCATTCGTCATTAAATACTCATCTGAACCATAAAATGTTGTTTGTACATTACCTATGTTATGTTTTAATCCAAAATAAAGCAGTTGTATATCCCAAAGATCCCAAACGACGATTCACTGGGAGCCAGGGGGGGGACGGAAGATAGCGTCGTTTTTGACGTTCCCATAGGTTTAGACCGTATCACAAAACTTGACAAATATTCTAAAGTCTTCAATATGTTTATTACCAATATTTTCCACTCAAAATCCGTTGGAGTTGAAGAATCAACTCCAGTGTTGTAAGTATTTTTTTTGTATGAATAACGGTTACAAACGGGATCCATTTTGACGAGGCTTGTTTGACCTACTTTTCAATCGCAGGGTCACCGCTATTTATAGGTGCGGACCATGTACCAGGCCGGTACCAGGTAGCCTATGCCACCGTGGAATATGATTCGTGACTGCCATGTAGCAATCTCTCATGTCGGTCTTTAAAAACTATTTGATGATAGTTTTGCAGCACAATTATGCACCCCCGACTAAAGCAAGGCAATTTGAATCGGTCGCGGCTCCCATACGGGATTCCCACTCGCTGATTCTA
>JAMKCH010077490.1:0-56117 GCA_023653785.1 Ophioderma brevispina | reverse complement strand
CAGGCCACTCATATTGGCTTGACCAAATTGTCCCCCGCGCCGCAACATGCATGGTGGGTCCTATCCCTTGTTTGGTCGTCTTTGCCGCTGGCCGCGGCGCTGCTGCTGATATTTGGTTTTTTGATTCAATAGGGGACACTGTGTGCACATGGTATGGCCCTCACAACACCTGACAGTATCTAACTGTAAAGTTGGGGCTGCTTGAGTTGGCGTGCGTGTCGCCTGGTGATTAACCCCTTTAACAGCTGCTGCTGGCCTCTACTGACTGACATACCATACCAAAGTTTTGCTGCACACCTTATCCGCCAGCAGTCAATGTCGCAACACTGCCGTCCCGGTCCAGTTGTCACACACACCACCTGCGCTTTCTTCCGCAAGGGCCGCATCGCGAGCCTCTTCAAAGGATTCCGGTGTGTACGCAATGCATGTCTTTTGATTCCATCCCGAAGACCCCTGAAGAAAGTGTGTGTTGTTTTTGTTCAGGTTCCGCAACATCTAAGTCGATTGCACAACTGTTCCACCACCTTTCCGCGAAATGTGCAACTGATTCATGGGATCTGAGCCATGGTTGGCAAGTTTTGTTCTAACTGAAATTTCTGGTGTCTGTTGTTAACATGTACACTTGTCACGAGGGCTTGTTTAAGTTCCTCATACCCTACATCAATCCTCAAAGTTTTTGCGACTTACCATTTGGCTTGATTGGCTTTCAACATGGTTTTAAGGCCACGGGCCTTTTTTTGTTCATTCCATCCGCAAAAGGCTGCGTAGCATGCAACGCAATCCAAAAAATCATGTATATCTTGTGTACTGGAACCGTCAAACGGTTGTGGTCCACTTAATTGTTAAGCCCATAATTTCTAAATGTAATTCTGCTGCTTCTAATTACTGTTAAAATATTAGGAAAATGAATTCCACACTGGCCACTGCTACTTGAGCTTATTAAGCTGCTGATATGAAAGCATCAGTGTCTGTGGCTTTCTGAAGTCAAATTACACCAAGACAGAGTCCACGAACGATTCTGATGCTGGTAATGTAAGCCTACCCTTGACCGGTGGTGAATGAATTACCGTCGTGGTAAATCACACATGCAGACTGGACCAGATTAACAACGGCAAACGGCGGGATTGATGGTACCGGGAAGCGCATTGAATTGCTCCACCATATGTTGGATTGGGTGTTTGGGGTCTTAACTCAAATGGTAGACACTCGATTACCATAATTAACAGTTCATTTACATGATTTGGCTCATTTGAATCATTCGAACAATACTTGATCACTCGACAATCACATCAATCACAGCGGAAGTTGAAGCTCTCCTCTATCTATCCATGGGCGATACCCTGACCCCGTGAATGTCCGCTTCACGTGAAGGGAGGGCGCATAGACATGTTCGACGGTTAGAGCGCTCATCGCCACACTATTGAAATAAGTTTTCTGAAATATTTTTCCTAAGTCGCTTAACGATTATACTATATACATAGAAATATTAATACCAATACCTCGGCCTTGGTTTATTCTTTTATACTATTGGAAGAAAATGGTAGAAATAATTGCAAAGAGTCAAAACCTTCAAACAGACTGGAATCTAGATTGATACAATTGACTATAAAGTCAAGTATGCACAGGAGTGGTACAATTAATTTACATTTTAGCAGTTTCCCTAGAATGTGGTGCAAGGAAAATGCGGTTTCAACATTCCGTCACCTATTTGCGCTTAAACTTGCATATTACCTCAACAACGAAAACTTGATTAAATCATAGTAAAATATAATAGCTAAATATTTATACGAAGCATCACCGAAATTAGGTAACGTGCCTGAGTCTTTAAATTCAAAGCCTGCACCTGGATTTGGGAAGCAACTCCCTACAAGAAAAATATTCTTATGGCGGGGCAAAATGTTCATTTGCCCAATTGCTTAGATACGTGTGGCTGAAAAGTGAAGCTCAGACTTAGAACGGGTTTGCCATTCCAGGCGTCTGCTATTAGTGTTACATTGAATATCATTCAAGCATCCTGTACGATAGCTACACCATATTAATCACAGATGTCAAAACCATAAGTAAAAATGATCTTATTAATGTTTCATTTACTTGTGAAATTTAATATCGAATGACTAGACAATTACCGGTAGAGATGAATGTGTTTATGCGCACACTCCTATCTATTGGATTTTGGAAATCGCTCGTATAGCAAACAAGGTTTGGTAAAAGATATTTGACTTGATACTACACTGTAATTTTCAACACTTATCTAATTGGCAAAATCACATCGTCTTTTTGTATTGTGTTACATAATTTTGTTCAATCCTGTGTTTTTACTTGTAGAATTTACATACGTGACATAATTTTAAAACTTTTAGCGTAATAGTTGAGGCTATGGATCATCAGTTAGTTAAAACAAGTCCAAGCAAAGCTGGTTGGCCAAAAAAGGATAAAGGAGTTCACTCATTATTTTGCTATGCTGATGAATATGTATATCCTGGTTATAATTTTGATACGTAAGACCCAAATGACGCTGACAACGGTACAGGTCGAAGCGCTGACATGGGGCAATCTTTTTCAAAATGCCCCAATTTATAGGGTAACTACTCACGGGTTTCCCTAGAATCTTGTTGTTGGTTTTTTTTGGGTATATAATAGATGCTTCGTTTTAAAATTCCGGAACAGGATTCTTGGTTGTTCATACAGAGTATCTTCTGGTATTTCTAACTTTCTCATGTGACAAGATTCCAGTTCATCTCAAACTTTGGAATTGACAATTTTTAGGTACTGTTATAAGTTCTGATCTATGAATTATATACCCAAAAATTATTTCGAATCTCTGAGTCACCCTTTAAGAATTCAAGTAAGCACTCGATGCAAAATGTTTGAAAATATATCAACATTGACCTATCACTTGGTCATGTCTCGGTCTTCCAATAAAATCATAATATCGTAGTACACAACACCATTCTCCTTCTTTTGAATAGTATGTGGTTGAGGCTGGTTCTGCACTTACATTACAAGAAAGTTGTTTTTGACCTAAAACAAATTGCAACAGAAACATTTTTGTGTTATCATACTTCTATATTGTCACAGAATAATTTGTCAAAAGTCTAGAAAAAAATCAACAATGGGGAACATGCACAAAATAGGGGGTAAATTTTGTACAGGGGTCAAATTGTTTTGAAACCTACACCAACTTATTCATCTGTTCATGAGGATTAAAAAATGTATAGCGTGTCATATCTACGGTCATTAGTTTCAGGATTATAGGCTCATAACGATTCAAGGTCATCCTGGGGTATTCTTTCTATGTTCCGATTTTGACGAAACTAGTCTCAATTTGTTTATCTGGTCATATCCTATAACAAAAATGCATATTTGTTCTGCGTTTGACATTATAGTATGTAAATTAGATGGTAAGCATTAATGACCCCATAAAGATATGTAGACCATTGTTATATTTTGACCTCTAATTACGTGACCAAATGGTGAAATGAGTGCAAGTATTATATTCCCTGGCCCTTTGGGACCATTTTTAAAAGAATCGGAGCATTCTGAAAAATGTTACCCCAGATAGGGCAAACTATGCTTTTTTAATCCTTAGGATATTACTAAAATGTTGGTATAGATTTCAGTACAATTACACCTCCTTTATATTTCCCCCTGTACAAACCTTGGCACTCTGTAAATACAAGTTCCCCGCTACTCAACATTTCTAAATATAACAACGCCAATTTTTTTCTGTTGGAATTTTTTTCAGATCAAACCATTATTTTATTTAAATTTCTTGCACTATTATATTACATCGACGCGTAGCACTTGAAGGGACGGGAGGATTTTTTTAGGATACTAATTTCTCTCAGTTTGCACTTGCATAATGATAGTGTATTCGGTTTATTCACTTCATCTAATACGTTGGTAAGCATTCTAAATATGCCCAAAAACCGGGTTCGAAAAAAATGGGGGCGCTACTTTCTGGAAATGTCCTCGTGTCTCTTTAACACAAGTATAAGTCTGTTGATTTGTTTGTGCGTGTGCCTCTGTGGTTTTGCGGGTGTGTGTTATCGGATCAAGGCACTAGTTTCGTGTTCCTTTTATGTGTTTGTGAACACGATGCTTTCCAACGGAATTCATTTCATTCAAACACGAGCGAAAGTACATTGCACAGCTCAACGAGACAACCTACAGTCGTTTCCTTTCTCGAGTGATTCGAAATCAATAATAATTCTTGACATAGTTCAAATATTCAGCACGTTTACAGTAATTCTAGAATACTTCATAAATTCAAGGGCTTACCGAAGGTCTTAACACGTTAGATGTCTTCTCGTCTGGTCTGATGATTAACTATTATTATATTATTTCAGACTTTCTATTTTGATTTACCATCATTGCTGTTTGACAACCGGGCCTGCCACTGAGGTAAAGATTATGGTGATCTGATCAAGCCGCCCATAAAATAAATGCGAAGGGCGCATTAGAAAATCTACTTCTATTATAGCTTCGGCTACTTTCATGTACCACACATAGGGCCTAAATGATTTGTATTTTACTCATGAGAACGCAAACATTTAGAAACTGAAGCACCTCGAATTGTGGTAGTATATTGCCAATTCTTATAGAGTAAGTGGGTTTTGTAGTATTTACGCTAGTTTTGATTGGTCATGATAAGCCCCGCCCATAAACTATGAGACAGTCGTATACCCCCCATATTTGGGCATGCTTTGATATACGCTAGCCTTTCCGGAACTATAGATTGTTTTTGTTTTTATCTTTCAGACATTGTCTAACATGTCTAAAGTCTGAAAGAACAGAAAATTAATAACGTCATAAAATAATTAGTTTTAGATGAAAAAAATGACCAAAAAAGGGGATTAATGTGCAAATGAAATACGAACTATTTATAAACATTGCGGATTGACTATGCGTAATGAGGCCCGATGAGATTGCTTTGATGCATGCCGCCGTCTTCGAAAGATTTGCTCGCTGCAATGCTGCTGTGAAAGTTGTGACCGAGGACTTTCCGCTAAAATCCCAGTACCGACATGATACTGTTGACACACACACTCGTTTTTCCTTTTAGTCGCCATATTTTATATGAGGTAAGCATTATGGTAAACATGTATGACACGACGTGCAGCCATGCCCCGGGGGCATGCCCTGGCCCGGATTATGGGGATGCCGGGTGAGGATCAAGCTGCTGTACTTCGCTCGTTCTCACTCCGGTTTACACTGTTATACTGGTCTAAACTAAGACAAGGCCTAAGACTAAGCCTAGGATTAAGCCTGACTAATATATTATTTAGATGACTTTTACTACAATATCCTACAAATAAATCACAATACCATGTGGTCACTTTCCCTGAACAGCTGCACTATGAAGAAATATTCGTGCATGCCATACCGTGCCGGACTCATGACTCTGTCACTTGTGTTCTGACAAAATATCCCGGCAAAATATTAACGCAAAATGCACCAACTTACCTTGTTAGACATGTATGATGTAGATGAACTTTGCTATGGTCCTCGCTGGCTTTAGAAATTTGATTCATAAAGCTGGCTTTTACGCTAATTTGCTGCATGTGGGTGCTATGTTTAGGCTATGTTTGCTTTCTTCAGGCAGTCGTGTAAGTGCCATGATCGGTGGCCGGGGCCATGACTGCGATATTCGCTACGGGATGTTCGTTAACTCTTCAACATGACTGATTCGATTGAAATACAATCGCAAAATTCCCAAACTTGATCTTTATTTTATGGATACAGATGTCATTATTATTATTGTCTCTATGCGTTTGCATTTGTTGTTATTTCGAATCACAGCTGATTTCGTTGTTGACTGGAAGTTTTTGAAAGGGGCAAATCACATATGTTGCGCGTAGTGATATTTATGTGTGTAAATAGATTGTTCCACGTTGTTTACAGGGGTGGTACAAGCGGTGGAAGTCCTTTGATCTAAAAACGATCTCACACAAATATTTTATTTATAATTTTAGGAATAAAAATGTTAAAACTGTTTAAGAATGACAATAAAATACGCTCAGTGGGTGTTTCGCTATGAACGACGGCCTGATAATGCATGGGTTGTACGATATTTTTTCGTCGTGAACGGCCGCTTTCGGCGACCGTTCACGACTACTCAAAATTGGTACAACCCATGCATTTCAGGCGTCTTTCATAGCGAAACACGCATTGAGTGTATTTTATTCTCTAATTCCGTGGCATGCGTAGATTAAAGTGGACATCTGTGCTCCATACCCTCATCCGACAGCTTCCGACGATAACAATTACAAAATAGTTATAGTTAGTTATAGTTAGAACTTTATTTCCATATTATCAAAAGCATAATTATAGCAAACGATATAATTATAACGATAATATGGAGGAGGCGTCAAAAAGGCCATACAGGCCAGAAGTGGACGTCCCCTAACCTAAAACATACAATATTAAATGATACATGTCAACCAACATATACTTGTATTCAATATTATGTGGAATGGCAAAATTATGATAAATACTACAAGTTAGCTAAAGGTTTGAAGAAAAGTATCCTTGAGTAAGTGTTTAAATGCCTTTATGTTTTTTTTTTATTTCAAAGATATTAAATAATTCCAGAAAGCAGGACACTTTGAACGAATACCTCTGGATTCAAAATCAGTTCTGTTTCTAGCAATTAAAATGGAATGCATTTCTGGTTTGGTAGCTATGAATATTGTGCATTATATACAAAATAAGTATTCAATATGCCAGGAAGGTTATCAGAAACCTACCGATACATAAATAATCCAAGATTTATTTTGTACATATCATACACATTCAGAATATGATTTTCATAAAATAGTGACGAGTATGGGCATTATAATGGCAATGGTTAATTACTCTTATTGCTTTCTTCTGCAACTTGAGTATTTTATCTACATAATTTTGTAAGTACTACCACCCAAGCAAGAATTCCATATTAATATATGAAGATACAAAGCAAGAATATAGGGATTTTTTAATATACCTTTAGGTAAAAAGTGCTCAGCTTATTTAAGAGGGCAATAATTTCTTGAAGAGTTTTAGATAGAGTTTTCAATATGATCTTTTCATGTAGATTTTAATCTATAACAACGCCTAAAAATTTGTTTTGTGTAATCTAATTATATTAAACCATCTATTAAAATGTCGGCAACCAAATCTGTAATAGATGTTTTGAAGTGGTTTCCCATAATCATATAATTTGTTTTGTTGGCATTCACTAAGTTTATTTGCCTTCACCATTTTGAGACTGCACTGCAACATCATTATTTACAATGTAAATTTGATTAGGAAGATCTTTGTCGGATAAAGTATTGTGGTATCATCTCAATAGAATGAAATTAGGTACACTTACACTCTGCAAAAACAGTGTTTAAAACGTGGTGCAAATGAGTGTTTTAGAGATTTGACATGTTGTAATTCCTAACACTTGGCATCAAAATGTTAAACCTAGATGTACAATCCCTAAACATGCTTAGATTTTAACATGTTTAGATATAAGGTGTTTTAGATATTAAGGCAGACATTTCAAAATGCATAGAAACCTGGGTAAATAGTGTTTAGAAAAGTGTTCATTTCTAAGCACTGGTTTTGCAGTGTATTGATGATGAATTACTGATATCGTTGAAAGCGATTATAAAATAATATTTATTTGAGTACTAATTAAAACATGAGTCAAAATAGTAACCTCGGGAAAGAAAAATGACTACCCGCCCCAACAACAATGATGTGGAATTTCTTTCCGTGCAAAATAAAGATATACATGCATCACAAATAATTATAGCAAAATCCAATTTGCATATGAATAATCAAGCGGATAAACCATCAGTTAATAAGAATGCTGCTTACATAATGACTTGAATTGATATACAGAATCAGCATTACTGATATCAACAGGAATACTTTACCATAGTCCTAGGAAGGCAACAATACGAATGTATAAAAGAATTAGTCCTGGCACGCCCGTGCAGAAATCTATTTCTATTCACAACACACTTCTACGAAAAAATCCATGAAAGAGGTTGGACCCATGCCCGTTAGAAAGTCGGACGCAAAATTGCAGCCTTTGAAACTTAAACAATTCTCAACATTTCATAGGCCAATATCAGACAAGCGCTATCAACGATACTAACACGTTACCATGATCAGACCACGACCTTTTCCTGTACATTAGCAACACGAGTTATTTTTTCCTTTGAAAATTTCTCAAGCCTTTGATAATGAAATATTAAATGGAGCCCAAACAACAGCAACAGTAAACCAGATGAGTAAGGACAAGAGCTTTGTATAAGTGCAATAAAGCAGAGAAGGTTCATATGCTTAGTACATCTGATGATAAAACCACAGACGTGAATTTTATGCACTTGGAATCAACATGTGAAGAAAATGCAAGAATTGTAAGAAAACTTAATGCCAAGTAATTTAAATCATCAACGGACTGGAGCGTTTCTTTTCTCCACCCAAAGAGTAATTCAATTTGGCACACATCTTAAGATCTAGAGACATCCATAACAGCACATTTAGAGCGCGTTAAGTGGAAGCTTGTTCTTGACTGTCCAAGATACAGTTTTTCAAGATCATTTTGTAGATCTTCGCCGATCATTGAGATCCCGAATAGGTCCTCACCATGTTATGATCGTCAGCAAATTGAAAATTAGCATAAGAAAGACCAATGTTGATATCAGAAACAATAAAGGAAGAGACTGACCCAGCACTGACCCCTTTTGGAACTCCAAAGTGACACTTGTCCAATCAGAGAATCACCTTTGTAAATCACCCTCGGCTGCCTTTCCATGAGAACATTCTGAATCCAGTAAAGAAGAGATCCTCTGATACCATAAGCATGTGCTTTTTCTTAAGTAAGATATTGTTGTCCATTTAATCAAAACAGAGCTAAATCAAGAAAAACAGTGTCAACGCAGGCGACAGTCCCCCATCAATTGCTTCACCAATATATGAGAGAATTTAGACAACAATTGTTCACACAATTTTCGCTATGTCTAAGCCAAATTGATTGTCAACAAAGATATTATTCTCCTCCTCAATATATGCCATCAATCGAGTAACAACATTTTCCCCAAGATTTTACACAAGACAGATGTCAAAAACAGGACGGTAATTTGAGGGAGCATCTTTTGGCTTGCCAGAACCTACTTATAAATAGGAACAACATTAGCTATTTCCAAGACTTTGGAATATCACCTTTAGATAACAGGCATGATAAGTCACATAAGAAGGGGGAAAGTTCAACACTACGTGATTTTAAGAAACGATAGAATTCCATCAGACCAGGAGATTTATTGGTCTCTAGGCCTTTGAGAACATTGAAGCGCTTCTTCAACAGAACTGGAGACAACCAAATGAGAACCACCAATGTGTGATAGACAGAATCTAAACAAGGAGAAAGGTAAGGGGATTAAATAAGCATCAATCACCACAGTTAAGATAAAATTGCTATTAAAAGCATTTTGCAATATCCTTACTGTCCGTGATCTCATGATTATCAACCTTGAAGGACAATCTGAGGAGAATCTTTACGAGCAGCTGTTAGTTAGCCCAGAATTTCTTTAGGAGGGTTTTTGGAAGCCTGCTGAGAACCTGATCACATAATCATGCGATGATTTTACGAACAAAAGGTTTCTAACCTTTTCTTCTTCTTTTCCTAAGAAAAAGGTTAGACTGGTTCCTCAGTAATAAACAATAATGGACCCAATATAGCTCCTGCGGGCTTCCATATTGTTATTCAAAGTGTTTGAATTACAATGAGTTATATTGAACATCATCAACTCTATACATAGATAATGTATATATGTTTCATTGCGTCGGCATCAGGAAATACAATAAGGCAAATAAATACAGCACCTTGTGACCCCGCCATGCATTTTGGGAATGCCAGTAGGGAATGCCATAAAGAACAGAACTCGTGTTAGATATGGCACCCTCAACAAAAGTAAGACATTGTAGTATGTAATAAATGGACGTGCATGGATTAATATTTTGTTTTACAAAGTGTGGTTTTGAAAATGAATAAGTTCTACAGGGTGACCCAAAAACTGCATCACTTGCGTTTGGAACTTTGAAACAATAATGAAAAAAATAAAACCTTATAGTTTAATAACCCAGGATTAGGGTCGCTTTTTAATCCTACAAGTGTGAGTGAGACTGCTCATACGTTTCTGAAATAATTAAAAGAGACTGCATAACACTGCACATAACGTCATCTGTTAGATTTAGCTCCGAGGAATTAGAATAATACCAGTTGTTTTGAAGTAAATCCTAATAATGTCTATTTATAACGATGTACGAACCCTACCGGGTGCTCAAGGCGCGATTACCTATTTTTTTAATTATTATTATTATTATTACTATTTCCACTGTTAGGATTTTTAATATTATCCCTCGCCTTTCACCAATGAAGTATCGGGTTCGATTCCGGGTAGGAGTTCGTTCTCGGCGGCTTTATGTGAATTTGGTTTTTCGATCCATACTTGTTCCTGCATGTTTTCTTCTATAATAACGCGGGCTTATATAAAGCGCCATTTCATCCAGATCACAGCGCTGTTGTCTATTTTTAATGCCTACTGTAATCATCATGATCATGAACGAATCATGAACGAAAAGCTAATGACCTTTTTAGCACTAATTTATCTAAAAGTTCAGTCAAAATTTGAATTTTCTTGCAATGCACTTATGATACAAACATTTCTTGAAAAGAAGGTAAAATAAAAGTTTAACAAGCCGGTAACATACGTACGCGTGAACATACGTACATGGTTGCAGCGGGTAACAAGTGCATTAACCCAGAGAAGATGAATTCGCGTGCAGCCCTATTCACGTAGCATCTTCATGCAGCAACTTATACGCGGAAAGCCATATGCCTCCGCTTTAAGAGGGCGTGAGACGATCCTAGCAAACTTTATCACTGAGAATAAGAGGTGTGGAAAGTGTAAAGCCATTTCTAGTCTAGGTATCAAACCCTTTCACCATACAAAGCGATTCACATAAGTACACCAGGGATTTTAATGCATTTCGTGATTCTATCACCTTCTCTTTTGTTTGTAGTTCAAAAGATATCCTCGAAAAAAAAGATTAATTTTACCATTTCATTTTAGTCTGATGGTGCATTTTCGTCTTACAAGTGTTTGCATCACATAAAGCCACTGTGTTGCAAATTCTGTTTTTCTTTGGACAAAAAACACGTGCCCGATGCTCTACCACTGAGCCATAGCACTTCGTGTGGTTGAGAAGTGAATCCGTGGGTTTGAATTCCTCTAGCAGCAAAGTTCGTTTTTTGTGATTTAGTATGCTATGTGCGCCCCACCTGTTCCAATTTTTTTTGTTCACATATATGTTTTTGAATGTTTAAAGACGGCTTATATTCCAGGTTAGTCTTACACAAATTTCTCACGTACCAGGCTTCGTTGGAGTGGGAATAACATATTGATCTTATAACATACATCGAGCAATAGAAATCAAGTGGTTTTTTTACCGTTAATGTGGGGCTTATTTTTTTTTTAACTTGAATAGTCTGCTCTATATGTAATACATGAATGTAACCTTTAAAGGAGGGCTACTTTTTACAGGGGCTTTACTTAAGGAGTTCGTTCATTGTCGACTACAGAAAAGGTTTAACACCCTTGCTAGTTAGCATAGACCCTCTAGGTCACTGCTCGGTATAGTTAGTACTCTCAAACGTTCGAGTGCTGCGCTTAAGTCTAATGGGCTCAATATCTAACGCATAGTATATGAACGATCAAGAAACGGTTCTCGCTTGCTATGCGCACTTTTTTAAAAGTACTTTCAATACCTCTTCCTCATCTTGCGAATCTCTTGAAACCAGCCAGAGTGCACGATTGAGCAAACAGGAATTGGGCGTAACGTCCGCCAGCGGCATGTGATTAAAACAACGGCGCGTAATATGAGACTACTTACGTCACCTGCCAGGTATCAGCATATCCTGTGTTGACAATTTCGATTCCTATATTCGAATACTTTCGCCACACGATTCCCTACCGCTAAAGTTAAATTTCTAGTAATTACAAGTTTCAGTGAATCTATCCAGCATATTTACTTATTCGTATATACCTGTTTGTTTAGACATTTGGTAAAAACTCGATAAAATACTATAACAAAAGGGACGGTGACCGGAGTCTAGGAAGTTGAGACTGAGACTAGACAAGGATGGCATATCGGACTTTCATGTTTGTGTTTTGGACTTTAATAAATAAGGTCTTGACAATTTCAAATTCAGGTGCAGAATTTAATATTGAGTTCGGGTACCTGTTCATGACCGTGTACTCTGTAGCGTAGGCTAGTGTTGTGTACACTTCACCGGAAATTACCTTCACGGCGTCGAACATAGAAATGGAGTCATCTCCAGTCGATAATATGGTTTGCGCCCAAAGGATTATGGGGGCTGGCTTCAGCGCTGATGTGGTCTAGTAATAAGGATTCCAAAAAATGTACATTTTGTACCACTTACGATTATTGGTTTCGGAGTTATAGGATAAAAATTACTAAATTGTTTTTTAAAAAGGCCAACTCATTGTGTATACAGGGGGGGGGTCAACATTAAAAGTTACTCTGATTATATTTTAAATACTTCCAAATTATTGCCTGTGGAAAGAGGACTCCCAAAAAGTATAATTCTGGTTATGCTAAATGTTAACTTACCGAGATGAAGGTCAAATAAGACAATGTAATGCCAATTGGATTAGGTTGCCCTATGACCTATAATGTCACATAACATGAAACTATGCACTGTAGATTCTACAAACTATTCCTAATTTTGACATATTTTAAGTTAGATGAACAATTCGTTTCATGTTTTACCAAAATTTGAGCACCTTCTGATTTTGACCCTGTACAAATAGAACTTGACCTGTTTTTGCAATTTTAGCCATTTTAATAACAATAATGACAATCTTGATATAGCTCCTAAAGCAGAGGCCTCTTGGCGCTTCACATAGAAAAAAAGATAAAATTCTGTGAAAACAACTAGGATATACATCAATTATACACATTTTCAGAATAACTTAAGAGAATAATTTAAGTAGAAATTCAAAGTTATAGAAGAAAAAGACAAACCAGCTGCCGCCCATATTGAGAGCATATGGTGATACACCTGTATCGTCTGCTGTGAGGATCTCTGTGAATGTACACCGCAGCGACATCGAACCAGACACTCAGAAAATGATGGGGTGCAAATTTTCGGACTGCTGCCCCCTTCCTCAAGGGGGGAAATGTTACTACAGGGAAAAATTAAAATCGAGTCAAATTGTGTTTTTAAAAATGTACATTAACATGTTCGCCTCCTTATAAGGATTAGAAAAAGTATATATTTGCCTAGGTTCCGACCTTTAGTTAAGCGCTATAGCCCCATAATGGTTCAAGGTCACCCTGGGGTAAAGTTTACCCAATGCTCAGATTTTGTTGAAACTGGTGATAGTTGTTTGTATTGTCTCACAGGATCCAAAAATGTATTATTTTACAGTGTGTGACATTTGGTTGGCTAATTACATAGCAAAATGTCGCAATGGTCTACATGGTCTATGGGCGTCACCAGAACTTTCCCTGATGTCGCAATGGTGAATATCAAAATCATTAAAATTCATTTTCCTGTTATCAGTATGACACAAGGAATCATTTTACCCCCACTTTCAACAACATCAGACCATTTACCCCCAGGGTGACCTTGAACCATTACGGGCTATACCGCTTTACTAAAGGTTGGAACCTAGCAAATATATATTTTTGTAACCTTATGATGAAACGAACGCGTTAGTGTACATTAAACGCCTTTGACTCGTATTTTAATTGTTTCCCTGTCTCACTTTCCCCCTTGAAGAGGGGGCATCAGTCCCGAATATTTGCAACCATCATTTTCTGACAGTTTAGTCCTATTGAAACCCAACAGCACAGAATCAAGTTTAGCATGAAAATCCTAGAGGAATACACACACCCACACTATTACCTACTATGATGTAAAACGACTATCCGGCAACCGGATTGGAGGAGGGTAAAGAACAATAACCACTAGAAAAAATCACAATATTAGTGATTGAACAATCAGGAAACAGGATAACACATCAGGAGCCAAAATGCCTGTGGAAATAGTAAATGTCTTCAGATTTGACTTGAAATGATATTGACTGAGCTAAGGCGGATACTGTAGGAGTTTATTCCACAATGTTGTGCTGCTTAAGGCAAAGATCTTCACCATAAACTTTGTTGAGGAGTTGACTTGATTTACTTCACTTGAGAGAAAGAAGATGATTTCAGGTTTCGGTGGTGAATACAGCTGGATGCGCTCAGAGATATGGGCATGTGACATGCCTGGATGGCCTTATAGAGAAAGCAGAAATCGTAAAGCTGCCCTATGCTTTAATTAAAGCCAATGCATTGTCGAAAGCTGGTGTGATAGTTCAACAGACAGAAGTCAGAGTATTGGTCCCTGTAGAGCTATTTCGCGACTTCTTGATCTTCTTGTGAACATTCTGCATACAGCTGTCACCAATATCGTTTGGACATTCAAATGGGTAGGTAGCGGTTGTTCCACTCTGGGAGATGTTAAATTTGGCTGACTACAAGGAAAGGGTCCCATTGATCACATCTGGTTGCTATGCAGTGGCGTACCGCAGAGGGGGGCAGGGGGTCAAGTTGCCCCCTCGGGCCCAAAAGGGCGGGACGATATGGGCCCAAATGTACATTTTATCCCCTCTTTCGAGAATTCAACCAATTTTCAGCCCAAATTTGGGCCAAATTAAGTAAATAATTCGGAATTTTCGCGCGCTCATTTGTCAATTCAGACTTTATTGGAGCAAATCACCGGGACGATTTACGAAATTTTGCCCCCTCTGGCGGGACGACTGGAAATTTGCCCCCTCTGGCTCGACTGCCGCGTAACTCCACTGTTGCTATGGTACTCTGTCTTGGCTTTAGAGTTTGTACTTTAGAACACTGATCCCTGTAGCATCTTCATCACGTGGCCCAGTCTGTGAACCCTTTCCCTCTCCATCCGACGTCGTTCCTTCTTCTCGCACAAGAACATCTAAATACCAAGTGGCCATAGGACGTAGAACTACAGATCGATTGCACGAATGGAACATGTTCATCAGGGTCTTAGATAAGATGTTATTATATTGCATTAACTAGAGAATCACAGTCATCATCTGAAGCAAACGCAGAATGCAGATCTATATTAGATATCAGAGAGGAAGATGTCTCTTTTTGAAAATGTTGCGAATTTTCCGAGGCTGCATAGTGTTTATGCTTGGATCAGGTCGGTTCGAGCACTTGCGAGCGTAGTGGTCAGACGGCAGGCGACTATGAGTTGAATATGGCTCACAAAATTGTCTTGTTTCCAAGTTATTAATAGATCCAGAGTGTGGATCCCGATGTGAGTTGGGCCAACAACTAGTTGTTTCAAGTCATGCAGATCTAGTATATTGAGCAAGGATAGGCCCTCTCGGTCACCATCAATGTCATAATGTACATTAAGGTCTCCAGTCAGGAGCAGATGGCCACTACCAAATGTCAAAGTAGCTAAGCTAGAAGAGATGAGAATTCATCTAGAAACTTTGATGAGGTGAATTTATTTATTTTTCTTATCAGACTTGAGTTTGTAGATAAAAATAAGTTGGAAGGAAGTAGATGATGATGATATTGTGACATTCATATATTCCATGGAGTTAAACTCACAGGTCTCGTTTTTACTTACATGGAGACCGTCCCTAAGGAAAATAGTTGTAAATAGAGTGATGAAGCTTATAATTACGTAGGGTATTCTGGATATTAGCAATAGCTACATCATCACTGCCATCTCCAGTCAGCCAGACTTGGTGATGGCAAAGATATCCAAGTGATTGCTGATGACGAAGTCACACAATGCCACCGATTTGTTTTGATAGACCTGGCATTCCAAGTAGCAAAGCGTACTTCATTTCTGTTTAGATCGTTGTACCTTAATTACGTTACTTTTACTTATTTATTATGTTACCCTGATACGAGACTCTTGATTTTCTGATGCAAGTCCTCGTAGCAATCCTACGTTTTTTGTTCTTGCCACCACGGATTCCGCGAAAACGAGGAACACCACGGTTGCAAACTGATGGTATACGACAAAAAAAATATTTAGAAGAATTTCAGAAGTAAGTTAGTGATAATATGCTATGGATGCACAACAGATGTGCTGTATGCTACATATCGTGATCAGCGCACACACAAAAGAATATAATTAGAATTAAGAAAAGTGTGCACAATTATTTTACCACGGCCAATGGTTATCCAGGGTAGATTAGATATCTGCTGATTTAGGCAATTGGTCCACCCTCCAAGGAAGGCTTGTGAGTCACTTCAGATTATCTTACACAACTACTCAAGTTACTAAATTACATGTTAAAACGAATCAGTATAAAAGATGATGGAAAATACCCAAGCACAGCAAATCTAAACTACTTTTTACACTATAACGCCAAACCCAATGGTCATAGATAGTACAAAATATTTTTTGGAATCCTTGGGCCCGTTCCCCAAACTCGTGCGTAACCCTATATGCGTATGTCCTACATAAAAGACCTTTTCATAGCAATTACACAGCTGTGCTTTGGACAAATTGGTCCACTCAGACATGACAAAGTAGGCACGTAGATTTACGACCGAGTTTCGGGAACGGACCCCTTATGACTAGACGGAAAATGTGGCATAAATTTAAAATGTTTAACCCTCGTCTTACCAAGCCTTTTTTTTTGTAACACGGTTTACCAAGGGGGGGGTGGTTACCACCCCCCTCGAGAATTTGTTATAAAGCACCCGATGCTTATGATTTTTATACCAATGGATAGCTATGGTCCTCCTCTTTCCATTGATACCAAAATAAGTACCAACATACCTAGTATGGCGTCACAATGACGTCATCAAGTCCGCGAGTCGGCAAAATTGGCATTTTCCACCGAAAATAGGCGAAAATCCAATTTTGCTCTAAAAATCGCAGGAATATCGGATTTTCATGCGGTTTTCAGCTCTAAAAGATGGTATTTAGCTAGTTTTACATAAACACAGAGTTTTAGAGCCATACTGTGCATAATATTTTCAAAAATGCACCATAAAATATCCTTGGGTGGCAACCACCCCCTCTACCCTTCGACTTTGACGGCATACCCTAACCCCGGTGAAGGTGCTACCTTCACATTTTTTTTGCTAAAATGACCGGAAAGGGTGAGAGAACGATTACCTAGAAGCTTTTTACGAAAGTTTTTAGCATTTTAGCGCACCGGAGCGAAGTTCACCTCCCCCCTTGGTAAGACGAGGGTTAAAAGTTTGACCCCTGGGTAAACCTTAAATTGGCCCCTATTTTAAAAAAAATATACAACACATTTTGAGACTAATAACTACCTAGCATTGATATAGAGGGTCCATACTACCGAATGTGTTAAACCATTTCTGTAGTGGGAGATGAACGGTGATGTTTGACCTAGGTCCATGCTCCCGCTCTATTTTGTCGTAGCATTTTAAAAGTTTGGCCCCCAAAATGGCCCCTATTGAAAACGTGACACCACAATTTCGGCACAATTTGAGAGTACTAACTACCTTGCATTGATAAAGAGGGTCGAAACTAACTACCAAATCTATTAAACCTTTTCTGTAGTGGGAGATGTTTGACCCAGGTCCATGTTTCCGTCGTAGTAATAAAAGTCAAGCAAATCCCGCCAATTTGGTACTGATGAAAGTATAGTCCATTAGTCACTAGTCGCCCGACTAATGGAAGTTAGTCCACATGTTAACTAGGCACCTAGGATACCATCTGGACAAGTTTTATTTTATGTGATATGCATTCACGGGCTTTAGTTAAAGCAATATTAGCACATTTTTTAGAAGACCGCCCTCAATTTTTCAAAAATTTTGAGATTCTTACACGGTTGCATTGGTAACTGGCTAGTAAACTATACCTGTGAATGATTAAGCTCGAAAATGTCTATGTGTCACAAACGAAGGAATTTTGCAATTAGAATAATTAATATCGGGATCCCGATAATAATTCAACGGCTGTTGGAAACGGCCTTCCAATGTGAAATAGCCGGGAAATAGCGCCACGTACATATCTACGCTCATCCATTAGTTGTTTTATTGGTTCAGCAAAGTCAAGTTAGAGGTTATTTTCTTGGGGTGGCACTATTTCATCATGGACGGACATAAACGTAGCATTTCCAGCTCCGCCGTTAAGTCCAATCCCAATTTTAATTACAAAATCGCTTATTTTATGATAAATACGATTTTTTTAGCATTCTCGTTTGCAGGTATAGTTTCGTAGACAATTACCAACATAACTCTGTAAAAATATCAAATTTTGAAAATTGGGGGCGCTCTTCAAAAAATGTGCTAATATTGCTTTAAATCTTGCTCTTTTCTTTGTTCGCTAGTAAATTTTACATTTAATCTTCTACTTAAACAGGTTGAGACAATCTGTGTGTATAAACAAACTATGTGTAACATTAATTTTCACAATCTATACATTTCTATCCGCAATTTCTACCCATATCCTCTTATGTATTTTAATAACGGTCATCTTCTTAGAATACAGTGATATTTGTGCAGTTCCCATCTTTCAAGAAATGTACTGGTCTCTATTATTTGCATCCTCTCTACATTTTAGTTTAAGAAAGGCGTGAAACATCAATGATGTTTACACTGCAAAAGGTGAGATATTGTAACCGCCATACGGGGTAAAGTCACAGCTTTTAAATACTTTTTTTATTTGATTGAAATACGACTCTCGGTAAATAATTACCCCCCCCCCCTTTTTCAACCCAACTTTGATTAAAACTTATGATAAAATAATTACATAAATCATATAAACAGCGATCTTAAAACTTTAACCCCACCAACTTTAAAGGCCAATATGCCAGTTCATAAAAAAAAACGCAAAATAACCATTTTCAAACAAACAACTGAGAAGCGAAATATCGTATATAAATAAATTTGACACAAATAGTGAAGCAAATAGCACAGCATTGTTTTGTAAACTATACTTGTGATAAAACATACGTATTTGTCATAAAAGAAGCGATTTTGTAATTAGAATCAGGCTCGCCGATTGTAATTTAACGGTGGAGCTAGAAACGCCAAACTTATGTCCGTCCATGAAGAAATAGTGAATTGATATAGGAATGAGAATTGTGTGTATTTGTATGTCTGTCCGTCTATGCATTTTGCCAATCTTTGATTTATCCATCTGCAATTTGCATAATGATAGATAGTTTCAGCAACTGGAAGCAGAGGTTTACATTATCTTGAACAATATATTAAGTTATCATTGAACGGTTCGCGAACTTTGAGATGCTGTAAAATGTAAGCAACTGATATACAAAATAATTACAATCCATCTTATTACTAGATAACATGTTCCCCAACATCCCTCACATTATTATTGTCAATGTTAAATTCTAAATTCATTCCAATTCCTTCATAAATTTCTTCTAAAATTCTTAAAAGGTGTATCACCGGGACAAAGGATCTGGTGTTGCAAGCATTCACCAACATAGAGCAGGAGCAGGAGTTCGTTTACCCCCACTACAAAACAGGTTCAACACCTTTGGTAGTTAGTATGGACCATCTATATCAATGCTAGGTAGTTAGTATTCTCAAAATGTGGTGTCATGTTTTCAATAGGGGCCAATTTAAGGGTACACAGGGGTCAACTTTTAAAAATGCTCCAATCAAGTTGAAATGTATGCCATATTGTCCTTCTAGTCATAAGGATTCTAAAAATATATAGTTTGTACCACCTACGACCATAAGTTTTGGGAGTTATAAGGTAAAAATTACTAAAATGGTAAAAACAGTCAATCTCAATTTGTACAGGGGTCAACATCAAAGGTTAATCTGATTATGTTTTAAATACTTGCAAATTATTGCCTGAAGAAAGAGGACTCCAAATGAGTATAGCGTCAAAGAAGGTCAACGCCAATTGGATTATGTTGCCCTATGACCTATTTTGTCGCATAACATGAGCTATGCATTGCAGATGCTTCAAACTATTCCTTGTTTTTGACACATTGAGCTAGATTAAAAATTTCTTTCATATTTTTACTAAAATTGGACCAACTTCTGATTTTGACCCCTGTACAAATGGAAATGTCCTTTTTTAAACCATTTTAGCCATTTTACCATATAACTCCAAAACCAATGGTCATAGATGGTACAAACTATACATTTTTGGAATCCTTATGACAAGACGGACAATATGGCATACATTTCAACATGATTAGATCATTTTAAAAGTTTGACCCCTGTGTAACCTTAACCACATTTTGAGAGTACTAACTACCTAGCATTGATATAGAGGGTCCATACTAACTACCAAAGGTGTCAAACCTTTTCTGTAGTGGGGGTGAACGATGATGTTTGACCCGGGTCCATGCTCCTGGTCTAACGTGACTGACTTTCCATTGAAGTATCAATATAGTGCTGCAGCATCAGGTGAAAAAGGGCCTTAGATTTCTACCAACCAGGGCCGGAATAATAACATTTGCAATCATAGCTAAAATCGATCATTGGGTTGTGTAGTTCATGAAATACGTGTTGACAAAAATAAAAGTGATGGCAATTTGCATAAACCAACATTTTTCAAAATGGCCGCCATTTTAAAGATAATAGCACTACTATGGTGACTTAGTGTTGGAATGTATGTTGTCTGGGTCAAGAGGTTCAATATACAATTGCCAGAATTGTCTGAGTCATGGAAATTTATATACACGGCTATTTTTCAAGATGGCCGACATCTCGTCAAAGAAAACCGTATATTTCTTATTATATAACCTAAGAAGATGATTTTTGTGTCAAAATGAGTGTTTTCAGGGTCCTAGAGTTCAATAAAACCATTCTCAAAACTGTAGGATGAATATAAAAGTGATGTTTATTCGCATTTGTCACTTTGTTCCCAAGATAGCCCAATATTTTAAGTACAAGTAACCAAGAGTGTTAACTTACCGCAATGTCAGACTTAATGTGGCAAAGTGATAAAATATATTAACCCAGATGCTTGATAATTAATACCAACACAGAATCCTCAGTAACTCTCCTTAGAACCTCCTAACTGCGCTTTATTGCCACTATGAACGAAAACCCCAAAATATTGAGTACCAATAGGTGTGCACGTGACCATGACCATTTAATTGTTCGAAATTCGGGGCCATTTTACTCTTAACATATCTGAAACAAACAAATAATAGTTTTTATTAAAATAACACAGACCTAAATATCAAAATTCCCATGCAATTCCAGATATATGTTTTGGGTGAATACATATAGAGTAGTCAAAGTGTTTTATTTTGGGTGTCACATTGGTAATCCATGAATAACATGACTCACGAGTCATCAGACAGTTTTGAGAATATTGCTGTTAAAATCCTTGACCTAAAAACATCTACTTTGTCACCAAAATGTCATCCTAGGTGCTGTATAGCATGAGGTATAAACGATTTTGTCTTTTATATATTGACCATCTTGGAAAATAGTGACATATGAAAACTACCATTACTTTTATATTCATCTGGCAGTGTTGTAAATAGTTTTATTGAACTCCTTGACCCAGAAAATCTTTATTTTGACACCACAATCATCTTCATAGGCTAAATATTAAGAAATGTAAGGTTTGGGTCAATAAAATGTCAGCCATCTTGGAAAATATCGGCACATGCAACATTTTATAGTTTGGGGAATAATTGTTTTGAACTCCTTGACCCAGAAAAACATTTTTTACACCAAAATTGTCTTCTTAGGTGTTTTTGGCTTTAAGATGGCTTCCATTTTGGAAAATGGCGTCTTATGCAAATTGCCACCACTTTTAATTTTGTCATCACCTGTTTTCATGAACTCCAAATGTTATTATTCCGACCCCGGTACCACTCTCCTAAAATGGTTGGTGCTGCAGCACTAATAATTCTGGTAAGATGTGCCTATTTAGATGATTAGCCATGACTCCTCATGGACTGAATGGCGATGCCTCAACAGATTGAGAACCAGAACTGGCCGATCTAAGGTTTCCTTGCAGAAGTGGGGCTACCTGGAAGCAGATCAGGATACCCGCGGTTGTGGAACAGCACCACGGACAATGGAACATCTCTTGGTCTGCCCACTGTTGGAGCAAAAATGCACAAACAAGGACCTTGCGGAATTCAGTGAAGCAGCCAGGCGTTGTACCCATCTCTGGCTGGATCAGGGGGTGCAGAAAGTTGTTCTTTCATCAGTGAGCAAAAGCAAATGTTCAATAATACTACAAGCCTTTCAACATTCTCGGAGCGGCCGCGCTGCTCCCGCGGATAAAAAGTTTTATGGCAAAATGTTGACTTTTGTATCCAGACACACGCGTACTTACACACACATCCGTCCAGACATTGCCATTTCATAAGCCGAATTTTACTGCGCAATCCGTCCAGAAATGGGGTCATCTGGTATGAAACTTCCAGAAATACAGAATGATAACTCATGTCATTCACATTAGGAGATACAACACTAACGAAAATTTAATATAGCAAATAGCACTTTTCAAAAAGTACAAATGTATTATAACAATAATAGGCTCCCTAATAATAATTATATTAAAAATAACAAAAATGTAATAATAATAATAACGATCGCAATCATTTGAAGGTGCTTGTTCCAACCGTCTTTGCAACCCTCCTGATTTACCCGAAAGCTATTATCCATTACGATATCGGATAAAAGCCCGTAATTTTCTATATAATTGTCGTCCTGAAATTTCAACCTTCAAATCAATTTCTTTCCCAATTTCTTTTAATACTTGACCATCAACATTAGGGCGCTGCGATATGAATTATCGCTTCTCCCATTAAACCCGCGACACTTGGTGGTGAGTATAGGCAAATGCCAGGCTCTCATATCAAGTAAGAGACACGATACAAATAAATCGGAACAAGCACGTTTAGGGTGATCGTATCACCTCATTTTTTAACGGTTCAACAAATATCAGTTGATTCTGATAATGCGGTTAAGTGTATAAACGAACAAATTACAAAATTCTATTTTTAGTGAAAATGTAATCTACAATAACGACTGGGTACGAATATTAAAATTAAGCAAGTAGAGCAAGTGGTTCAGATGATATAAGATCGAGAATGGCCATTAAATTTAACAAATTGTCCGTGTTTGGGTCAACAGCATGGCCGTTCGAAAAGTGATGAAATCATCCAAAAAGTGTGTAATTTCAATAAGGAAAATGTTCATTGTAACAAAACCAAAATTCAAACTCCCATGATTAACAATTTCGCCTGTCCTCAGAATGATGGATGATCCTTCTTCTTGACCTGTTTAATCCCACCAATAGAGGACACACTAACAGCTAGAAGAGGATCATAGACGTGACTTAAAATATTGGCCCCCTCGTCTCTGTTTATGATCTTTGCGCCTTTCTTCCTTATCCAGATGGATTCTTTGACTCTTCTTGCCATTGTGTCATTCTGCTTGTCCAGAATCTTGGCATTATCCCAGTCTATTACATGATTTGATTGCACTGCGTGGTCAGCAATGGCTGATTTAGACTGTTCGCTTTCAGATTGCTTTCTGGCTAGACGAGTGAATTTTGCCTTGCTCTTTTCCACCCGGGCAGTTCTTTGAGGCGAGTCTCAAAAAGACGACCCGTTTCTCATATGCAACTGTGGTCACAATTCGCATAAGGGACTTCGTAAACACAGTCTGTAGCAGTATGGGGTTCACGCTTGTCCTTAGGGTGTACAAGGATCTTACATAATGTGGTGTGAGGCCTCATCGCCGTTGCAATGCCATGTTTACGGGAAATTCTGTTGGTCTTTTGTACAAGACCCTCAACGTATGGGATGACAACAAGACCTCTGGATTTGTCATTCGAGTCCTTTTTCTTAGATGGTTCTTGTTGACCAGTTTGTTTGCCATTTGGTTCTCAACTTGTTTGAAGGCCCAGTGAGGGTAATCACAGCGGCTAAGGGCAGCTTGGATTTTTTTTCTTTCCTGATCTTTATCAGCATCTTCTGTGACAATATCATTCACACGGTCGAGGAGGGTGCCGACAACGCCAAGTTTGTGATGAAGTGGGTGGTGAGACGAGAAATTCAAGCATTGATCGGTGTGGGTGACTTTCCTGTAGACAAGTAGTTTGACAGGACCGTCAGGTTTTACAATAAGGGTATCCAGGAAATGGATGGCTCTTTCGTTCTCTTTGTCATAGGTCTGTGGGATCGGTAGCGTTAAGATGGTTAGTTAAGTTGTCGATCTGATGTTCCTTGACAATATCTGGAATGTCGTCGATATAACGTCTCCACAGTCTAGGCTTGCATTCCAATGGGGTAGTAGCACTGGCCTGTTGTTCAAGTAACTCCATATAGAGGTTAGCCACAACTGAAGAAACAGGACTCGATCCCCATCGCCCCACCAAATCGATGCTTGTATATTTTTCCGTGGTAGTGAGAACGAAGCGATCAGGATATCGTCAACTGATAATAAAGTTCTCATCTAGTGATTGAGAATCATGTGAGGATGCCTGTCGATCAGGACAGGCGAAACCGTAAATCATGTGAGTTTGATTTTGGTTTTATTACAATAAACATTTTCCTTATTTTTCTCTGCTCAAAACTTTGAACCCCATGAATTTTCTTAGTTACAATACCTTAAGCAGGATGCCCTACTTTCTCCTATTTATTGCAAGCCCTTAACACTAAACCTGTTTACGTGACTTTGGGGAGATTTCGAACCGGTTAATAAAATGATTTAAAGGTCCTACAAGTAATGTTTTCAATTCAAAATTCGTTGCAGTTAGAGTAGGAAGTCTACAAATTAAAAATTAATGAAATTTTCTATGCCACTCACTATGACGATGTTCATGCTGAGTTGCCGCTCTTTTCAATCCTGACGGCCGTCAGCTGCAAACAAACAAGTTCCCGAAAAAGAAAAAAATACCAAAATGTGTGTGTCCCAGATACCTTCCGATTCACCTAAAACGTGATGCAAATAATGTTGCCCTAGAGACGATAGTCAATTACAGAAGTCATGTAGTACTCCGGGATAACATGAAATATATATGGAATAGATCATTTATAATATTCTGCAGGACTCGATTACAACGCACGTACAAGTAAGTGAGGCTGATAAAAAGGGCGCCTATACGCTAGAGGAAATATCACAAAAGAGGCTCTTCGTTTGCGTATAATGTTCGCTTTAAGCTTTCAATTTGAAAACGATCTCATGTGATTGCGTGATCAAAAGCTTTCGACGGTGCATCGAACTAGTTTAACCGGAAGTGATAGAAAAAGTTCGTACACCGCTGTGGAATAATAAGTGTTTAACATTCCGAATTACAACTAGACAGATAACATCAGCTCAGTAACCCATTTCGAGATGCAACCTACACTGTTAAACATTTCCGTAAATTAAGAAAACAGATTTTCCGTAAATTAACGGAAAATCTGTTTGAGAAAACAATAACAATAAAAAACAAAAAACATAAAAATGTTAATTTACGGAAATATTTAAAAAAAATTCTGGCAGCAATATTTCCGGACTTTTTTTTTTGGTTCCGTAATTTTAAACTTTCGGAAAACTTATGATGTTACAATAATAACTTTTTTTTCCGTAAAATTAGACAGATATCTGTAAAATTACTGTCAAAGTTCCGTTAATTGACAGAAATTTCTGTAAATTTACCCTAAAAATGTCTGAACTACTGCTGCTGCCAGAAATTTCCGTAAATTTACGGAAATTTTTTTAACAGGGTGCAAAATCTACACATAATTTTGACTGGCTTGAACTAATGGCAAATTGTAAGCCTTTTCAAATTAGTATCGAAATTGCCTTATTTTAGATTAATCTGATTATATATACTTACGAGGTAAGCTTTGCCAAATTTTATTCGGTTGGAAAGACAACTGGGCATAGATTTAAAGCGAAGTTTAAAAACAAATCCTTCCCACGCCTATTGGCGCATATGGCGGTGCCTATCTCCGTTTCCATAACCCGAGGCCACGCGTCTGCCAATGCAGTGAAAGCTACAGTTATAACAGCACATTTTTGCACAGTTGTATTGGTAATTGGCTAGTAAACTACACCTGTGAATGGTAGAGCTCAAAATTCTCTATGTGTCGCAAACGAAGGAATTTTGTAATTAGAATAATTAACATCGGAGATCTCCGATAATAATTCACCGGCTGCTGGAAACGCCCTTCCAATATGGAATAACCGTGAAATTGCACCATGTACGTGTCTACGGTTATCCAGTAGTTGTTCCGTTGGTTCAGGCAAGTCAAATTGGAGGTAATTTTCATGAGGTGGCACTATTTCATCATGGACGGACAAAAACTTAGCATTTCCAGCTCTGCCGTTAAGTACAATCGGGGATCCCAATTCTAATTTCAAAATTGCTTATTTTATGACAAATACACATTTTTGAACATTGTCGTTCGCAGGTATAGTTTACTAAACAATTACCAACTCAACTGTGCAAAAATATTAAATTTTGAAAATTGGAGGCGCTCTTCCAAAAATGTGCTGTTATTGCTTTAAATGCCGAGCGCCTGACAAGAAGGCAGTAGGTACCATTTTAAAGTCTTTGGTATGACCCGGCCGGGGTTCGAACCCACGACCTCCCGACTGTGAGGCGGACGCTCTAACCACTAAGCCAACAGGTCGGTTGATTTAAAGCAAAAATAAATTACAAAATAAAAAAAAATCTTAAAAATGAATAAAATTTCATCTAAATCTCGTAGCGGGGGACTGTAGTGAAAGAGTGTGCGCTTCCGGGTAAAATTGTGAATGTGTGCACACAAGTATTTTAGACATCTATATAGTTTCGGAGTTAATGGGGTAAAAACTGTAAAAAAAAATTTTTGTGTGTACGTTGGTCAAAAGTTAAAAGTTGCTTTGATTCAGATGTGGTGCAATTGTTTCCCTAGCTTAAAGGGTGAAATAAGGAATAGAATGACTTATCTGTTATGCTTAGTTTTCACGTTATCCAACAAAATTTGTCACAGGTCAATAGAATCCAATAGCTGCCAATAGCTATTGACTTTATTCGCCATTTTGGTTAATAACCAAACACATAAAATAGTCAAACTATGCCTATAGGGTCTTCTATGAGCTGAACCAACAACTTGAACCACGTTTTACAAAAAAATGGAGCAACTTTTAACTTTTAATCACTGTACAACCAAATCATATAAATTGCAATCATCTTCAAGTGAATCCCTGCAAAATCGTTGGCATAAAATCCGCATTGATTTTCTTTGATAAAAATATAACCTCCTAACGTGAAACGAATCGTGGAAAGTAATGACCAAGATATCCAATTTTATCCTTAATAGGTTGCTTTTGGTTTTTATCATTTGTAAGGTATGTTAGTATACACACACTTGTTATATTCTGATTTTTAGATGATTTTCTTTTCGGGTTTTTTGATTCAGCAAATCCCGAGAGCAAATTACTGATAGTGCCTTTAAATCGGACAAATATGATAAGATGACGTTCAACCCAATCAGATACCAAATGTCATTTAGGATTAGGAAAAATATGAATATATGATTCACAGGAAGTTTCAATTTTGAATGTTGATGTCAGAGGCTTGTCCAAAAACTGAGATAAAATGAAGGAATGTATGAAAAAACTAAAACTCTGATTATACTATTAATCTAAAATGCGCTTCAAGATAAAGCCTTAATTATGATTATTATAACTAACTTAATTAGCTTAACATTGACTGTATGAACGGAGTTGGGCGTGAGCAAGGTGGAGTTTCTAAATATCATGTTCTGTTAAAATATTATAGGTACGAAGCGACCTTAACAGTGCAAACTCAAATGTTGAATCCGGTGTGAAATCAGATATAGTCCGCCGGGAGCAACAGTCCGGGCTCCATAGACGATAACGGAATTAAGTGTGAAACTAATGTTGCGTGAAAAGTCAACGGAGTTGAGTGGCCTATTCTTTACCGTTGTAGCCGGAGTATGAGTACAATAGATTATAATTACTTCTGCACCGGTTTTCTTGAAATTGAAAACCGCACTCACCAGACATTTTCATGATTTTATAGAACTTGCATTTCTACCCCACATTCATATGACATATAATCCACATATATATTTAAATTACCAATCAAAGAAGGGAATGTTATGTAATGGATAACTTTAATATTGATTACTTAGATATGAGCTGTTCTCATCCTTTGATACCTTCTATATTCAACTATGCAAGAATATTTAAGAGTTGCAACGAACAAATAAACATTTTGACTAATGTATTTTCTACGAACTCTTCAATTTGGTTAAAGGCAATGATTATCTCCCGACCATAACAACGAATCCAACAAAACATGTAAGGATTATTCAAATGAATTGCTAAGATGTCTTAGTGTTGAATGACGCCAGTAGTGATTACGATTAATTCATCAAAATGTATACCATTAAATTTCTACTGTTAAAAACGGTAACGTTCCACAATCACCACGGATAACCAGGGTCACTTGAAAAACATAAACATTTAAAATACATTATACAAGGAGTATTTGCATTCCCAGAAGGGAAAATGCAATCTCGAACTTTAAAAACTATAGGCATAAATTCCTACTTTGATCCGCAAAATCCAATCATACAATATTTCAATCCCAGCCAAATAACATGCAAAATAACTTGGAAAATGAACATGATATAATAAGTTGTAGAAGACACAATCTCGACAAAACAAATTCAAAATGGATACCACTGTGTCTCTAACCGATTCAAGATATATAGCAAACGCATTTAATTAATATGTTTGCCAAAATGAGATCAAAAGTGGCTTCAAAGATGAAATATTATATCGAATCTTTAAGGTAAACATTGCAAAAAGTTGCAAAAATTTGAAATCAAGTCAAATTGTGTTTAAATGTACACCAATGTGCCCCAGAATGACCTTGAACCTTATCAGGGCTGTAGCCGTGTAACTAAAGGTCGGAACATATACAAACTACTGAGTATACTTTTTTTTAATCCTTATAATGAGACAAATATATTGGTGTACATTTAAACACAATTTGACTTGATTTCAAATTTACCCCTGTACTAATTTTACCCCCTTATTTTACAAAGTTCCCCACATTTCCCAGAGGTTGGACCCACAAATTCTGATTCAGCACCCTTCAAACTATAGAAAAACATTTTCAAACCTTCTTCCCCAAACTTCTAGATTGGGATTCTGATTTATAACCCTACTATATTTAGAAGCTTCAAAAATTGAATAAAAATTGTCCTTGGGTTAAAAATGAAACAAAGTTTAGAAAATAAAGTCGTATCATGGCGGCTATGAAACAAATGATTGGGAAGAACCTTTTGCGTAATACCTGCTTTAGAGCCCATGGTATACTTCCAGTCGCAATCTAAAGCGAGCGAGCGATTTCTGCTCGTGAGCATGCGTAACACTTGATCTTGGGTCAAACGCTCGCTGCGACTGGAAGTGTATTATGGGATTAAATTGTGTACTGAAACCAAGCAGGAACCGATGAAATTGCGAAATATTCCATATCTTTTCAAGAATGTAAAGCGGCACTTGACATATTAAATAGCAAAGTCTAAACACGCACTGTTCCTAAAAAGCTTTATATTGCTAAAGTACTACTAATCTATAAAAGGGAAGTTGCTGACGCATTTTCTAAATATCCCCAGTACCTATCCTTTCATGCAATTGAAAGTTTCTTGAAACATTAGATTTGAATAGCTGTTTGAACTTTACTGACAAACATCAAATACTGAACACAATAAAATTCGGGTACCGACCAAACCGTAATCACCATTCAACGTGCATGGAAATATATACGGGTAACATGCATTCCTGGTCAAAATAAATGTCAAAATAACATTGCACATTGCTTTCGATGACTGTCTACCTTTAATTCAACATGTTCAAGTGTGTGTTTTCACCCACTTAAAACACTTTAAAAACAGCATTAGTATCTTGGTTTGCTCCTTATTGGACTTCAGATATTAACGCATCTAGATACTACTTGATTAAAACCATTTTGTTGGTCTAAACATCTTACGGTAGGATAAAATTACGGGAAGATGCTATTTGAAAGTAATTTTTTTGTTAATAATATTAGTGCGTTACAAAAATGCGGTTCGATTGACACAAAGTTCTCTAATGAGAGAGAGGAGAAAGAGAAAGTCAAACAACCTGAAAGATTACTTTAGGATAATAAAATAATATGTACGCCATCTTGACGGGCAAATACCATTGCCGGTGGCACGAGTGCGTTGATTTTAATTTCATTTTGCAATACCGCATTGAAAGAAAACAAGGTACGCTACTTTTGGGCAAAATAGTTTTACAATAGAACTATATCCACGTACAATATTCAATGAAATAATTATTAAATTAATTAATAAATCCTGAACGCCGCTTGTTGTGTAGCCAGTCTAGCCACATCTATAAGATTTTAAACAGAGTCGAGCCCGGCGGGTAACAGGTGCACGCTCATCAAAATACATAGACGCGTTTTAATACGATCTTCCTAGCTCTGCAACACAATTGATTGAAACATGTTTGTTATAATTATTTGCTTATTAAAGATTCGTAACTGGAAACTAAGCAAACAGTAACGAAGTCCTATAATCAAGATTAGATTCTTGGGAAGGCACCCACTTCCTCCAGTCCAATCGGAGGGGGTCAATACAACAAGTGAAGGTAAAAAGTGCATGACGATATCGCCGGGAAGCAGTCATGGCACCGCGTAATCGGAGCAGGGAGGATGAGTGCGTCAGGGGGTATCAGCTCCCGCACAAAGCGCCGTTGATACTCAACCTATTTTATTTGTCATTGTCCAAATGTCGACAAACTGAATTTCTTTAGGGTTTCCTTACATTCAATTGAACACTTTTTTTTCACTATCAACATCAATTTCATTCCTGATGCCTCTTTTTGGTGCAACAAAAGGTAACATTTCCAAAATACCTTGAAGAGTTTTGCATCTGCGAACAGAAATATTCCTGTAGGGGTCAGTGCATTCGCAGAGAGTGCGTCCTTTAATAGTTTATCATCAATATTTATAAAGCCTTTGCTTTAAAAGCAATGAAAATGAGTAAAACACTACAAATTTTCCATTTTTGGCCAAAATGAGATCCAAGCTCTTCTAGATAGGGCCTACATTGAAAGCAGGAAACAGCAATGGTATATAAAAATAATGAATGTTTAAGAGTGCAATGGTAAGAATATATTCATAAGTTGAAAGATAAAATGTTCCATTGCACGAATGAAAAACATTAATTATTTGTTTAATATAACATCTAAGTAGGCCCGTGTCATTAAGCTCAGACTAGCTTGACTACGCTAAGGCTAAGCCTAGACTAGACTAGGCTAGCCAAGTAGCAAGACCCAGGGCCTAGCTCTGCAGGTCTAGGCCTAAATGTTGACTTTAATTTACCTTCTACTACTACTTGCTATAGGCACCGCATTAAAACGTGGTCTGAAGAAACCTCCATGGCCGGGAATTTCAAGTAGATCCCGCTGAAAACATATCTTTGCCGGCAGAGACAACAAGATCGTGCTTCATTGTTCGCTCACGCAATGACCGTCTCCCCAGTTCCGAGACTCGCTGTAGCACCACAGCGGTGAAGGCTGATCCATAATATATTGCATCATAGCCACGACGGCAAAGTTCCGTGAAGTGCGTGCATTAGGTTACCTGCGTCTTGTGAAGAGGCATGAGGCGTGCAATAAAACAAAACGTATTCAATATATCGTTCACACATCATTAGGAGATTTCCGCGTTTGTGATTGGTCGATTATGGACCTGCAGTAATCGATTTCTGATCACTTTTGGGTAGGCATGTAGAAATAGGTAGATGTGTGCACAATGAGGGAGCGTGGCTGATACAACTATTATTGTCTCAAAATAACTATTTGAAGCCCGATATTCAGGCTTGACTGTTACTCATTAAAAAAAGTTTTTTTCGGAATATGTGTTGAAGAAAACACAAAACATGCTTTCAAATATTTTTGTATGTTAGTGCACATACGGAGCACACCCCTATTTTGTAATGGAACATCCCATCTGATACATCGATCGTGCTGTTTTTCTGAAGTGTGAAGAAGACGAAAACATGGCATGAAAAGAGTGTATTTTGGAGGATTTAAAGACATGCAAAATAATGATGTGTGAACGGGGTTCACTCATGGATTCGCGACCCCCGCCGGCCTACACGAGGGCCAAATCAAGCGTTTACTCATGAAAATCCATGAGTGAACCCCTAATTTATTGCATGACATATTACCTATAATCCTCCAATCAAATGACAAGGTGTTATATAAAGTTATTATTGGTATGGAAGTGGTTTTGTACTACCTCTAATATTTAAACAAACTGTTTCGCATGAGACAATGCTATAACACAATTAGGTTGAGCGGTCATGAATATTGCATGCATGAAACAGCAAGTGGACCAGATGTGAAGTTGTGCTACACGATATGTAGCAGGTTTGGACAGAGATTGGTTAATTCTCACTGCCGAATTTGTTCCACTGCGCATTAAAACCCACTTGAGAATCTCATTGATGCTGATGTGTGTCGTATATGTCCTTGGCGCACATATCACATGTTACATGTATTTGTTCTTTCAAACATCATACGCCTCATGTAGGATACTTGACATTTCCTTCAACTGTATGTTGAACATAACATCACAATTTCTATGTTACGATTGAAGTGGAAGATAGCGAACACAAAATACGACGCAAGTACTATATTGATATTGTATTACTGTATATACTTTGGGGCATTATTTTAAATCGGTTTACAATTGCAATCATTGATTTGGAACAATCGTACGACAGAAATGGTCATGGGCCTTTGTGTAGCCCCAATTTTGCTCTTTCGATACCTTCACATAAATGAGAGCTAGTCCAGATATCAGTGGAATCTACTATACAAACTTTACAAAAGGTGTGTTTGACAGCAATTCTGTAGCTAGAATTTCACCTTTAACGTATTTACGCAATGCGATATTATACAAATGGCACAAGGCATGTGATGGGGTGATGGTGCTCTAGGCAGATACACAGGTAAACATTTCAATGAATAATGCAATGAGCAATTTCAAAAGGATTTGTACATGGTGCATCTGATTGCTTCACAAATCGATTACACAGTAATAGCTTTTATCTCATAGTATTGATGAGAAGAGATGTGAGAAGAGATGTCATTATGAATAAACCGACTCAATTTCAAACATTTCAGTAAAAGAATAGATATTTAAATAGCTTTAAAGGGTAAACATTCAGAGCCGTGTGGGAAAAATAGTAGATAATGTGATAGCATGTAAGAGTTCAAAGACATTTGGCTGTCGTCGATCAAATGCTAATACCATGTTGATTGATACCCTATATTTAGATTCCTATAAAAAGTAAAAATCAAAAGCATTGGAACAACTTGAAAATGAAATGTAATGTCGCACCATGTGATCCTGAAGAAATCTTTATTCTTTCGTTTTGAAGTTTGAACTATTTTAGCTGAATTTGAACGAGTATATAGATAGTGAGTCAAAACTTAAAACTTTTGAAATTGAATCTTGTGTTCTAGTGTACCAATATTTAAAAATAAAAAAAAATAACATACTTTTACAATAAGTTTTAATGAATATCCTGATGCCAGATCATTGCTTATATGCATGCATGATCGAATGACAACAGGAAAAGGTGCAAATGTAACTGCGCCAATTCAGTATGGCCAGGATAAGGTTTTGAACAAGTTACTTAATTGTTATCAAGAATTATCAGAGCCGTAAAAACACACATTGTAACATCTTGTAGGTTACTTTGTGCCTGCAACATGCCTCAGCTCACACCCCAGCAAAAGGCATAGGTGATAAGCGAGTTTCACCGTACCCAAAGTGCTGCAGCTGTGTGACAAAATTTCGCAATGCGAGATACCCAAGTCGGCCTACTGTGTATGCAAACGTTTACAATACAAAGCCACAGGGATAAGCCTCAACCTAAACAGAGGCCATTCTGGACGTCCTAGGACTGGAAGGTCAGCGGAAAATATCCATTGTCTAAAATGCTCGCTCATCAACAGCAGTGTCAACTGAATTTAAACCTAAACCTCTCGGCGTAATGGTCTGGGATTACCTCAAAGTACTTTCAATCGGATCACGCGCCTCGACTTACAATGGCATTCGTATCAACGGAAAAGAGACCATGCAAGTTTTGTGAGTGGCTGCTTGGACGACCACCTCGCTTTCTTGAAGAACTGTGCATCGGTAATGAAAGTACCTTTCGCCTAAATGGTTCAATCAGCACCCACGATGTCAGGCGGTATGCCCCACGCGGTCAAAGACCTCTTGACTTTGACTTTGAGAGGAGGGACTCGAGACAAAACTTACAGTGTGAATTGGCTTTGTTGGAAACTGTGGTCTTGGAGATGAAGAAGTCTATCTTGTAATTCTAATTGACCAGGTAATGTTGTCCCATTTTATCAGATGGAAACAGAGTGATGGCTTTAAACCATGATGTAGAATGGCTTCAAGACCACCAGGCTTGGCCCCTCTGGCCTATTTGAAGTTTCGCGTGTACACAACTCCGGCAAGTCTGAAGTGGATATCCTCAAGCAGGACCGACAGATGATTCGGTGGGGGCTATTTGAGGACTAGCAAATTTGAAACCATCAGTCATAAAACTTTATTTTTTAATTTCTATACTTGTTTATACTTCTCATTCATCATTTCTTGACTGGTTCACCATGTTCCCCTTATCTTTTTAAAACAATTGACAACGTCTCCGTCCTGTATCGTTCTGTTTTTTTCCTGTCTTGTCCCATCCTGTCAAGTAATTAAATATTAAATCTTAAATACTGTATAATGTTAGGTGGGGTCATGCTACACCAGGCTTATTATGGCCTCTCCTGCGTTTGATATCATGCCATTTCAACATTCTGTATATTTTTCTTTAAAATGTCAAAATTTATTTCTATAATATCTGTAAATAAATTGTATCATTATGTAATGTATTGGCTGAATGATGATGATAATAAAACTTATTGAATCTGAATTTGAAACGTCTGTAAATGTAACCTCGTAAGTTTGTAAGGATATCTCATTTCATTTTTTATTTTGGTGGGGGGATTTATTTTTACCCATTTTTAATTCTTAACAGTTGGCTCAAATTCAATTCCTCTACTGTATGTTGCTGACGAAATGCTAAAATGAAGTGCCCAACAAAACAATTTCAACAGTGTAAAGTTTCTTTGACACTATAAGGACGCTATAATGATGGACTGTCTATCTAGACATGCGATGGGATCAAAAAGAGAAAGAAGCTTGCATAGGGACTTCTATTACGCATATCAGCGAAGTACCTGATTTCTGCACAGATTATTATTAAAGATTATACCTTTCAATACTCTGTTGCACATTTGTTTAAAAAGAATAAAATATGATCACAGTGTCTTTCCCTAAATATCAGTGACCAGTAGATGTACATCATGCTGCACTGACTCGAGCAAATAACAGAGCTTAATAGCACTGTTGATATCCAGTATCCACTCGGTATGCAGAGAATAAGCACTTCAAATTCCTTTTTTATCTGGAAGTACAGAGCCATTGTTATTGCCCATGCAGTTGAAAATATCTTTAATCACGCAAAGCACAAGATACTGTCCTCTTTCACGAATAAATAAACTCCCGGGGGTTGGCAGTTTGTGGCAATTTCTGGAACAAGGATGCTGACATTACTGCGGCCAGCATTTACCAAACTTGAAAAGTATGTTGTCATCAGTTCACAGACCATTGCTATTGTATATGTGCTAATCCCTGCTAATCCATGTTTCAGTTGCCAGATCTTACTACAAGCCTAAAGTACAATGCCTGAATCCCGGTCTGAATGCTTTTGAATTGTGTCGCAAAACATGCTAGATACACTGTAAATTCTGTCAGGGATGTCAACACCTTGCTTTTCTGTTCCAGAAATTGCCACAAACTGCCACCCCTCCGGAACTCTTCCTGTTTTTACTGTTTTTACAGAATGAAAACATCCAAATTGTTTTCAAACTCATGGAAGTGATTTCAGTAAGGGTCCTTTTCATTATGTCCAATTTTTTTTTCATGCCATTATGTCCCTTTAAATAAAACGTACAAGTACTGAGAAGCATTTGTGCATGATCGAGCATGATGGCGCTGTATCGGTTTCAAGAATTACCAGGCTCCATGCTCCCGGAGAAGCTCGGAGAATTGACAATGCATACGAATTCAATAAAAGACAGCTTTAAAAAGTTTACGTAACTCTATCTTAACAAAGAATCAACAACAAAATTTTATTTGTTGAACCATTCGCAAGGGGCAATTCATGGTTAAAATACTACAAAATGATAGCTGTGCACATATGTCCACGTACATGAGCCAGGCCGATTACTATCGCGCAAGAACAAGCGTTTATGGAGGCATAAGTGTATCATTTTAGTCAAACACAGTATTCTGCAGCTTTGCCACGGTTTCGACTACTGAATTCTGGTTTAGATATCCAAACCACGGTTTAGCCGTGAAAAATCAAATCGAAAGCGAATCTAACGTTTACGTACCCATTTCCTCAATTGTGCTGATGATTGTGACCGAGGTTAGCGAATCTTTTGTTTTAGAACCCAAATACAAAATTTGGTCGCGAATATAGCTCCGTGGAGCGATTTACTCTCAGACAAAACCCCTTCTTTGGAGCAATTATCCACCCCCCCCCCCCCAAACAAAGATGACAATTTCAAAATTTGAAATGACTATGGGAATTCCCAAGCTTTTTTTGACAAATCAGTGTTGGAATTCTCGTGGTAATTTTTTTCATCATATCATCTGTGGGTGTTTGTGACCAATGCGTCCAGTTCAACTCGATAGGGGTCCTAATGCGTCTTAACAGCAAACAAATTCTGTAGTAGCTTAGAATATAATAAATTCACTCAAGTCTGTCTGCCGAAGATGTGCACTTTTAGGACCACTAAACAGAGTTCTTTTATACCCAAAACAAACATTTTATGCTTTCCTGCTGACAACGGGAATACTCTTATTAGTTCGGGGTCGTGTGTAAGGGAAACTGGTTCCCGTGGGCCTTTCGTGTTTTATTTTTTAATTTTATTGGATTCCAATATACATTAACCACTTGATAAAAAAATCGATGGTGCAAATTTTTCTGAGCATTTATAGTATATTAATTATGCAAATTAATATGACGTCATTAAAAAATAGTAGAAAACGCTCAAGTACCATGAAGATTTAACTGAAAGGGTGGGATATATTCTTTGACCATTACAAACTCTTACCTGGCGTTTCCATCTTGATAGCGTCTTGAAATTCAAGATGGCGGCCAAAACAGGCGCATTTGAAGATAAAACCTTAAAATTACCATATTACCATATTACCAAAATGTGTATTTTAAAGTGCAAGATTATGTCTTTTACCATCAGAAACTCGTTCCGTTTAGATAACAATAGAGAAATCCCAGATGGTGACCAATACGTTTTGCCTTTCAGACTTTTCAAAAGCTACAAATTACCATATGTATGTATTATATTTAGTTATGTATTATTCAGAAATTACTATAAAGGTATCCATTTAGGTATGACACATGTTTTTTTATCACTAGGTATTTAGATTAATATTACTTTATTTTTATCAGGCTTAAATTTTAAGATGTTGGTTAATAGTGATAACAGAGGCATGGCAATTTGGTAGGTTTAAAGAACTTAAACGGAAGGAATATGCCATCATTTTTCATCTGAAGTATGTTAACAAACCAATACTAGACATGCTACTTAAAACATAAATATGGTCCCCCCAATATGATGTGATTCCCTATAACATCAAGTGATCATATATGACGTAATGCACCCGGCAGGCAAAGAAACTATATTTAATACCCATCCTACTGTTAAATTAAGAATCATGAAGAACTATGACAACGTCACATTTGCTTCCGCACCTTAGGAGAGTGCGATTGGTCCCCTGTCTACTCAGTAACTGCGTGTAACACACTTTGGCTGAATTTTACATACATTCTAGCTAAAATGATAGACAAGGTTGCTCCAATCCAAGAATTTTCGTATTAACAACGTCTACAGCCTTGCTGACGTCCGAAATTATTGAAAAAATAAGGCTGCGTTAACAATGAGGAAACTCATTAACCAAGGTAGTCACAATGTGTATTTCAGTGAATATTCAGCTTTTCCGGAATTCAATTCAACGTGAGATTAAGAAAGCTAAAGCTAATTACTTTAGGAACAAACTGACGAAAATAAAATCAGCCAAGAACCTTTGGAAACATTCTCAAGGGCACCTTGGAACAGTGCCAAATCCGACCTCTAAACCTAAAATTGTCCTCAGTGACAACGGGCTTCTTTAATTCGGATACATCAGGCCGTTTTGTAATAAGATCAATATTTTTTCTCTACAGTTCTCAATCTTTGACTACCAACTACCCTCTCGCAGCAATTGTTCGTTATTTACTTCTCTTAATTTTAGGAGCTTGATCAGGGTAAAGCTCTCCAGGTTCTTCTGCGTATGAAGGCAGCAGCTATTATGTTTTAAGTGTTGGAGCCAACTTACTGGTGATTGGTTGGGGTCTGAGAATCTGTGTCCACCGGTAGACGAAAGGTTGGGACTCATTGAGAATGTGATCCGCAGTCTATGATTGAGAACCACATTGGCATGCTGGCGATGGCCGCATCCCCCATCGTGCATATGGGTTAATGGCGACCGACTCCTGTGCGATCCGTTTAAGGTGACCCATTTCCTTGCGTGGGAGATTGCTGCAGGTGTAGTTCTGTTCTAGTGTATCGAGAGTGATCTGGTCTTGATCTTGCCCGGCAGTATTCCATGTCTGTAAGAATGTTGAAAGGGTAACTGGGAGTTTTAGCAGTGTGTCGTCAGAAAGGTCGGCGAGAACGCAGTCTCTGTCTACCTAGTTGGTGTGATTCTTTGACATTGTTATGGCAGCAGGTGCTTGTTTGTCCCGCAGGGCCGTATTCACTATTTTATGCGTGTGGTGTTTTCTCCGAGTTATGCAGGTGCAATGCTGAAAGCACTGGTAGGAATTCAGATGGAGTCGGACGGAGGCAGCCTTGATGGTTTCTCAAGGTCTCGTTGCGTACTGTTTCCAGCATCTTTGTGTGAGAGCTGTTGCAACTCGATGCTGGGGAGGCATATTCCGCAGTGCTGTATACCAGAGCCAAGGCAGTGGGGCGTAGGGACGTTGGGCTGGCACCCCATGAAGATCCAGCAAGTCGGCACAGGAGGTATTCCTCGAAGATACCTGGCGCATACGGACTCTAGGTGCTGTCGGAGGTAAGCTGCCGGTCAAGCTTCAACTCCCAAGTAGGTTGGTGTAGGATTGTTGGCAGAGGCGCTCCATTGAGGTTGATTGAAGCTGGCGATGAGCCTCTTTGTTGTTTAGGTGGAAGCAGTAGCGGTGGTCTGGCTTCGCTCAGCTTCAGTCTCCAGGTCGTAGTTCTCTTTGCGTGAAGTAGATGTTGATTTTGTCACCAAGAACTTTCAAGCTAGATGTTAACAAATCTGTGGGCCCTGGCGATATCTCTCCTAGATTTTTGAAGGATGGGCCGAACAACTATCTCCCTTACTACTCATATTGTTACTGTCAATCACCTCCAGCACGGTCCCCAAGGACATGAAACTTGCCAAGTTCTGCCCATGTTTAAAAAGAAAAGTCTTGAGTCGGTAATTACCGCCCATAAGTTTGCTTGGCACTGTTTCCAAGGTCCTCGAGAATGCGTCTATTGCAGGTTCAAGAATATCTTATTTCTAAAAATCTCATATCGATTATCAGTCCAGGCTTTCGTTCTATTCGGATATTCAACAGACCATGTCTATTTTCCTCACTGACTACATAGATCTCAATCTCAGAGGGGAAATATGTTTGCATTTGTCTGTTGGATTCCAGAAAGGCATTGACAGTGTGAACCACACCATTTATGCCCAAGCTGGAGCTAGGGGCATTGATTCCTCGTGGTTTGCAATCTTATCTTTCCAACCGGCTAGTTTGGGTTTTCATTGATCATCGATGTCGGAGCGCAAAGAAGTATCTTGTGGTGTTTCCTCAAGGGAGTCATTTAGGCCCTTTAACTTTACCTTTTTTATTCCAACGAACATGGTAATGGCTGTTGAACAACAAGCTTCTCTTGTATGCCGATGACAGTGTCAATATAGCCAGTGATGCAGACCCGGGAACCATTGCTGATAGTTGAGGCAGTGACTTAAGTCCGTTAATGGTTGACAACCAGCTTTCCTTACATGCTGGAAAACGGACGTATCCTTTTTTGGTTCAAAAAAGCTTACACGCAAGGTGATAACTTTCATGTCCGTGTATGAATACCAAATAATCAAACCCAGTAATTCTGTTCAAAATACTTCTTCTTCCCCTCCCAAAATCTTCCTCTGAAAAGCACTTTATTCAGTATCACGGCGCAAAACTTTGGAATGATCTACCAGAATCCATCACAACAATTACAAACAAAAATTCTTTTAAAGCTCAACTGAAAAAACATTTCATCAACCAGTACAATTCTTAATAATTACTCCCAAGTCATTTTTCTCTCCTCACTTTATTCTTCATCTCATTCTATCTCTACTCCTTACTTTTTTCTTCACCTCTACCTCTTCTACCTCTGCTTCCTCTTTATGCGTTAGTATATATTACATACCTCAGCAAGACATGTTGTAAAGTCTGTCCTTGTCCAATTCCCGTATCCTGTATTCCCGTTAAGTGTTTATTGAGTATATTTTACTTGTATGGTTTACAGGGCCAGCAATAACTATAAGCCATATCGGGTTGTCCATTACTGGTCCTAGCATATCATATCCCTCACCTTTTAGCACAGTTTTCAATTGATACTTTATGTATTATTATATACCGGGATTATATAATATACTGTATTTTTCATTTCTGTCAAGTACGATATGTTTATGCTGAATAAATTGAATCTTTGAATCTTTGAAAAATCTTTTCTTGATCAACATCTCTCTGGGGAAGTCATGGTTGATTCCATAGTGAAGAAAGCCACTGGCAGATTGAAGTTCCTGTATAGGCACTCAAAATATTTCTGCCAAAAACTTCGCAAAGATCTTTGCTCTTCTCTCATCCAATGTCATCTTGATTATTGCTCAGCAGCCTGGTACACCGGCTTGACTAAGAAATACCAGAGAAAGTTGCAAGTGTTTCAAAACAAAATCGTTCGGTTCATCCTTGACATGTCTCCCAGAGAGCATGTCGGTCAAGCTAATCTCCAGTCACTCAACTATCTGGATATGCAAAATAAAACCAGGCAATTGCGTTTACATCATATTCACAAAGTTGTTTAATTGGACTGGCCCCTCTTACCTCCATCATTTTTTCACACAAACATCGCGTCCAAGGCAAGGGGGGGGGGGGGGGGGGGGGGGGGGGGGGGGGGGGGGGGGGGGGGGGGGGGGGGGGGGGGGGGGGGGGGGGGGGGGGGGGGGTGCCACCAGAGCCAACGCACCTGAATTTTTATTACCCACTTGTAAAGGGTCAACCTTCAATCATTTTTTTACCACTCTATACTCGACTGGAATTCATTGCCAAGCAGTAAGGAAACACTCCAGACAAACAAGCCTCACACATGCTCTAAAAGATCCACTCCACCACGGTGGCAATGTCCCAGAGCTGCTGCCTTTATCTACCTCATTCCATTGTTCTTTCACCTGTCCCTCATTTTTGATCAGGCCAACTATTGCCTTTTTTTACTGGCAGTTGGGACATGAGTTTTCCATTAGTATCCAGACTCAATGGGTTTCCTCATATTTCTGGTTTTGGTGTCTTTTTTATCCTTGTATTTTAATTGTTTGATTTTTTGTTGCATCTGTACCGGATTAGCTAATACAACAACAAACAAACATGCAGTTTTTCAATTGTTAAGGCTTCTATTATTTCATGCTAACATTTTTACTTTTTATCCGATTTTCTGATAATTACTAAATATATCCAGATGGTAATTGTAATTTTAACAATTTGGAAGACGTCCATATACGCTGCCATCTGGAATTAAGGCAGATGATATTAATATATGCCTGACAATAGTTTTACGATGCCTTATAATAAAATTGCGTGGTTTGTTCCACACAAATATAATACTAGTCAAACTGTAAATTTATTCCAAATTTTGCCATTTGGGGAACTTTGGCGACATTTTAACCGCCATCTGGATCCAAATCCAGGCAAGACATGGCTTGATAATATTTTCTGAGTACTCGTGAAAATTGTGTTTTTTCCTCATATTACTGATTATGTTGGCCCAATATCCGCATTTTCAATATTTTCATTTTGGAGGGCATCTTGAATATTGCTGGAATGCTCCATGTTTCATGTTTTTTTAAGCATTTTGACTGTGTTATCGAATGCTAAAAGGAAGCTAAATGGTTATTTGTGACTGTGGATTTTCTTTGATTATGACGTCATACTTAATTTGCACGTAAATGGTGAACACACACTCAAAAATGGACCATCATTTTTTTGGCTCATCATGCATAATTAACAATTCCCGTAAAGAACAGAAAATAAACATTCAAAGCGTGGACGTGGTTGCTGCTACACTCACTGTAATTGCCATACAAGCTTTTTAGAGTTCACGATGTGAGAGAAATCCCCTTAATACGTAATTACCATTGCTACTAATACGGTTATTTTTTCTGTAAACACAAAGGACATGTGTATACAACTTTTAACCATGTATAAAACCTTTACACCTTTTCCGCTGTTATTTACCCCCTTTGCCCATCTCAAATCCTCAGGATGCCAAAGTGCAGTCATCGAGATTTGAAATCATCAGGTCAATGTTGCCCTATAAACCATGTTGTGCAACTCTTCTTTAGGGTCATTGGGGCCTACTGCAGGACTATTTATGAAACTGCCTAGTGCCTAATGACGTCATAGCTTGTGGGGCAAAAATTGTTTTACTTGAAAGTCTACCCTAATAACTCACTTGCACATATTTGTTGTTTAACATATTTCACAACTGTATCGCGGCTGTGCTGAGTTTCATTTTGACATCATGCTGGGCAAGCTTCCTGACAGATTTGGAATAACCGGCTCAGCATTGAAGTTGGTTTGGATCATATCGTCACGAATCTTCCAAACAGGCCGATCGACCATTTTTTGGCGAAAGTGAGTTTGTTGCATATTATGATTACTTATCACAAGTCTTTTCATAGACCAATATTGACAAAAATACATTCCATTTGTAGATATAATATATTTTCATTTTGGGAAATCAATACCTAAAACGCCAAATGAAAGTCTTTCAAACAGACCAATCTGTATTCGTCTGTTTGCTGTACTGAAAACCACCGCACGGCAGCTTATTAAGTGCCCTATCGATCAAGGGATATGCGATAGTCTCTCCTCGCTTGATCAACACTGGGTGGGCTATAGAAGTCTGGTCGAAGTTTTATATTTAGTACAATTTTTCTGTAGCTTTATCTGAGACATTTTGCCCACTCAAAAATATTATAAATTTTTCCAGTATTTTACTGACAGCAATTCTGCCGAATAATAATTACGTGAAAATTGCAGTATACTGTAAAAATTGATTCAATCAAACCCTGAAAATAATATATTTGGCGAGTTACCACCGAGATTTTGATATGTAGAGAAATAAAAAAAGCACTGACGAACATCCTACTTAGAGGGCCATCCACAAATGTCAACCAAAATTTTACGGTTGCATATATTGTAAAATTCAGTTAATTTTTGGTAAAACATATGCATTAAACTGTAAAATATAAAGTGAATTTGAATGGAAACTATAAAAGCTGTAGTTTATGGGATTTTGTTGGCAGAATTGCTGCCAGTATTTTCCTATAAGATTTACGGTATTTTCCTGTAAATAACTTATAATTAAAAATCCATAATAGTGTATAATAATGTTGATATAATTCCAACATAACATAACATAACAATTAGCATTTGTATGGCGCTTTCCGCTAGAATCATGCGCAAAGTGATACAGCCAATATTAAGCATGGAAAAGGTGAGTCTTAAGATTACAACGAAATTGAGCGATATTGCTAGTTTCTCTTATAGTACGAGGGAGAGTGTTCCAAGACTGGGGACTCAGCGACGCTGAAGACGTTTGCCCTACGACCTTGTTTGTTTTCTTGTTACATTAGGCCTGGTGGAATGTCTTGAAGCAGAACGCAGTTCTTGAGGAGCTAGGCGACAGCATATTAAGATAAATCGCAGGAGCAGCATTGTTCATGCACTTAAAGACAAAAAGACAGAGTTTAAATTGAATCCTTTCCCTTATGGGCAGCCAGTGAAGTTCTTTAAGTGCCGGGGTATATGGTCCCTCTTGGATATGGAGCATACCAGCCGTGCAGCATTTGTTCTGCAATCTTTGAACCCTGTTCAATTCATATTCTTTAGCACCGGACGAGAAGATTACCGTAGTTCGAACGAGAGATGACTAAAGCCCTGACCACACTATGAAGAGTTTCTTTTGTCCAAGTTATTTCTTTATTCTATCTCTGATGTTTCGTACTGGAATTTAGTCGATTGACAGAGACAGGATACCTGTTTAGTCTAGTCATATTTGCATCAAAAATGACACCCAAGTTACGAACAGTTCAAAGTTCAAATAGGAGCCTCTCTTATAAATTTAGTCGTAATAGGCCTCGAAAATTGGACAAACAAATATTTTGCTATAGTTTTAAATTACGGCCAAGTATTGTCCCTTTTTCTTATCCTTTTTTTTTATTGTGAAGTCTACTGTAATTTTTACAGCGCACGTTATTTCGTAATACTGATGCAGTTGATAGGGTCGTTGGAGTGGTGAGAAGGGGGGTAAGTGTAAGAGATGAGTTAGGGGGGGAGGAGAAGATAATAGGTATGTGGGGGGTAGGGTTCTTTCTCCCTCCCCTCTTGCTTTTCTTCTCGTTGTGTTTCTTTACTAAAGACGTAGATGTAAATGTCTTTACTGTCCCTATGCGACGTCCGGGCGATGACAGGCAAAAGGAGGCCTACGTTTGTCATTTTTGAATCGCGCCAGTTTGAGTTTATTCTTTATTATTTTTATTGTTTAGACATAATAGGTTTAAAGGTTGTTTTATTTTGTAAGATGCAACTATACGTTCATGAGAATAATTTCACAATCCCTATTCGTTGAGAAGTGATAACACAAAATACGTGTATTAATTACGGTAAATGTGCAAAAATAGTAATCAGTTTACACTTTTGCTGCAATTAATTGATTGTTGAAGTTTAATAAAGTAAATATTCAAATCAGCTAGTTGGTATTCAAAGTTATAACAACAAGATCCTTTGTAACCCCCAGAAAGGACATAAACAAGCACTTATTGTAAGTAACCTATTTTCACTTCATTTTTTTATAGATGTTCAAAAACCTCTTGTTGAAACCCTTTCACGTTTTTGTATGATATTTGTCCATTTTAATAATAATATAAACACTCTTGGATATAGCGCCTAATCAGAGGCCTCTAGTGCGCTTCACTAGAAAAGGATCAATATACAAAATATCATACTGACCAATACAAAAATCGATATAAATTTTAATGGGGTTAAGACAACAATGATATACATCAATTATACACAATTCTTAATAACTTCTAATTTAAGTAAAATTCAAAACATATATCTTGTGACCAACATATAGAAGAGAAAGACAACCCAGTTGCCTCCCCTACAAGAACATATGGGGAACAACACCTGAATCGTCAGCTGTGAGGACATCTGTGTGTAGTACCCACAGCGACAATCGGTTCAGTCTTGATCTTTCCTGGATTCAAGATGCCTCGAACCTACCAAACTGATGAAAACAACTATCCTAGGGAACCGGATTGGATGGGTAGAGAATAAGAAAATAAGGAAACAAATCACACAATTATAATTTAGTGATTGGACGCATCAGAAACCGGATACGTATCAGCAGCCCAAATGTTGTGTAAATAGGTATGTCTTCAGACGTGACTTGAAAATAGTTTGCTGACGGAGCTATGCGGATACTGTTAGTGAGTTTATTCCACAAATGTGCTGCTGCGAAAGCAAAAGATCTATCACCATACTTTTTTGATAGTTGGCTGATTTACTCAGCTGGGATCAAGAAGATGATCTCAAGTCTCGGTGGTGATCAGCGGATGAAGCTCAGAGCTATGCAGGTGAATGCGGTGGATTTAATTTAATTTTAATTTAACTATATTAATTTGAAAGGACAAATGCATGTATTACATAAATTAATGTCTTTTTTTTTAATACATGTAGATTCCCTGTATGTAGCCTAGTATCGTCCCGTTTTAGGTTTTGGGTTCAATCAGAGGGTCCAGGTTATTGCTAGTTAGATAGACGTACATGTTTAAAATTTACTTACATTTACATCCAAATCAACCCTCGTCTCCCATCCTTTTTAAACAAAACTCCCGAAAGGTGGTGGTTACCACATCCCCTGTGATTTCCGTTACCGAACATCCGGTTCCTGTAAAGTTTGGTACCAAGGATAGCTTAGAGTTTCTCAGTTCCTTGTACCAAAATAAGTACACATCCCACATTAATGACGTCACTATGACTCATATGTTGAGGAACGTGCGAAAATACGAATATAGGGTGTAAAATTGATATTTCGCAATTTCAAGCGACCCAAAACCTTATTTTAGCACTAAAATGCTCTCTTTATAAACCTACCCATATGAAAATGTGATATTCCTACCTTTTTTGTGCGTGAATTGAATTTTCCCCTATTCTACACTATGTGTCTCTGGAAATTGCTTTTTTTGGCTGACATGTGAACTTTATGACGTCATTGTGATGTAATGGCTAGGCATGTTTGTACTCATTTGGTATCAATGAAAAGATGACCATAGCTTATCTTGAAACAAAATCAAGTGTATGTGGATTCAGGTGTCGTGCTAGGCATGTTGTACTCTTTCCGCGTTTCCCGAAGGGGGTCCCCCCCCCCCATCCATTACTTTTGGATCACCCTTTACCTTACCTTTACCCCGAGGGATTTTGTTTTTGGATGAAGAGGAGCGCAATATGTCAATTGACAATTACATTAAATAATTTGGCACCAAAGAGGGGGTTGAGCATACCGGGGGAAAAACCTGAATGGGGTTGTAATCCCCCCCCCCCCCCTTAGGGTTACTAGGGTTAAATTAATAATGCAATGTAAACATAGTATCATCAAAAATCTTTCGTTTTTCTCTTTTCTTTCCAATTTTACACTCGATTTATTTTTGATTTCAGCAACTTAGTTGATTATAATTCACTAACTGAGATTTCTCTATGTTATTAAATCAGCTCAATAAAGTAATGTGATTTTGAGTACTGTAGACAAATTATCATTCACATTTTCACCATCCATTAAATACAATGTTAATGGTAACTAAAAGACTACCATTGAAATATTCAATAAAATTGAATGCAACCGATGACACTTAATTTTATTGAGTAGAATTACAGGAAATTGTTTTCCTTTCAATTCCAAGAAACGAAAGATGTTTAAAGGAAGTCCAATTTTTGTCGCTCAGTTTGACTTACATCATAAAATATATGTACATACCTCCGAATTCCCCGAAAAATAATACAATTTGATGTAATTAACAAATAGAGGCATTTTAATTTTTGCTTTTTTTGACATACGAAAAAAACGGGCGATTTTTCGCCACGGCTTCATTGATCAAAAGCGCCCCAATTTTCTCTCCTCGTGACGTCAACGTGATTACCAAACATTGTGTTGACTCGAATTGTATTGCTGACACTGTAATATTGAATGGGAAAAATAATGAAGTAATAATAAAATTAGAAAAAAAAGTACAGAATGACATATTTTGTTTCATTCGTTGTGTTTATTATTTTGAAGTGGAACACTGCGATATGATGGTCACAACGACGTCAACGATGGTCATCACTTTGACACCACCATTTGCCTGCGATGTGGATTTTTTGTCGGAATCGTTTTTCGAGTAAGCGATTGGGCGGGGAAATTAAATGTGGTGACGATTTTCAACTATTTTGATTTATATGTCTCTACGTTACTTAAGCTTCCATCCATACCAAATTTTCCAAATATTCAGAATCATACCCTATTTTCCCTTTATATGAAAAAATTCTCTCTGCATTTTTTAATAAATATCCTTTTGATAATCAGAATATGGCAATTTGTTAAAATCAACGTATAAGTCTTTGCCGTTCAAAATGGTTATTTTTTTTACTCACAGAAAGTTTTCAACAACAAAAAGTATAAGAGGCACTCCTCTAAGAGTGCTAGGACTCCAAGGTGAAACATTATACGCAATGATTTGTTTGATGACAAAAACAATAATATCCATGGGAATTCAATTTCATTTCAAATTGTTCTGATATACACTCCGAAGTCCTTTACATTACGAGTTTTAGAAACGTCATTTGACACTATTGCCAATATACCTCCTATGGTTTTCTTTGTCAGTCCTACATGTATCTTTGTAGTTATTTTCCGTGACAGTTGGAGCTACCAAACCTTAAAACTATAAATGTAAAAGACATTTCGTCGAACGCCTCGGAAATTTACTACAAATATTTAAAAATGCTTTATAGTAAGATAAAGCGTTCTTCTTGATAAACTAGATAATCTTGGATTCCCTTTTTACTACTGCAAAAGTATCAAAATAACACCTTCCAGTATAAACAGATAATCACAAGATTTGTTCCACTTAACGTTTATGAAAGTATTAATTTCCAATATTCACAAAACTCAGGGTTTTCAAACGCTAGACATACGCTTTGGATTCTTAGTGTATTTACACATGTGGGCCGATGCTGCAATTTTGGAAATACAGCAAAAATCTGAAAATTTAGGGTCTCAATTACAGGCGTAATAAACGACTACACTGAGCTTTTATTCGATTTTTTTCGAGAATCAACTCATCGTACCTTTTATTTTCAATTATACATTTAGTACTAAGTTTACAGAAAAATGCTATAAATTTTACAAGAACATTCGCAGCACTCTTCCAACAAAACCCGTAAAATCCATCTTTTACAGGTTTCCATTCAATTAACTGTATATTTAGAGCTTTTGATGTCTTATATTTTCCATTGAGTATTAAATATTTGATTACATCAATTCCAATACAAAATAAAAATTGTATTAACCTCGTCCAGTCCTCTTTTCTATCTTCACTGCACATTTTTTTCCTGTAAGAGACAATGACACTTTAGAAAATCGTACAAAAGCATAGTCATTCTCCGCCCTCGGCAGGCAAAGTATGTTTCAACATGTACAATACCACCCCGTCTGAGCGATCGATCGACTCTTTTGATAACGCCAAACCGCTCAATGTGCATTCGTCTCCTTTGACATAGAAACATAGGACGTTTTTTAGTTTTTGATTTATATTTAATCCGCGACTGACTCTGTCAATTTCCTCTTCAATGGCATTACAGTCAGGAATCTGAATCGTCTGCTCCAGAATAAAGCAGCACGCCTCTTTTGCAAAAATGCCTTATCTATGCATATACTACACTCACACTCTAATTCATGAGCTTCAAGTTCAACGGCTCCGGATTCCTCACGCATTCAATTCAAAAGTCTAACACGTGTTTTTAAAGATCTTCATGATGATGCTCCGGCTACATCGCTGACTACTTCATGATTTACTATTCAAATTTACAATCTACGTTCATCGTGTTCGAACTCTTAAAGTTTCCTCGGACAAGAAATTGGCCCGGTTATCGTTTCGTTCTCGTTCATAGCACCTAACTCGTGCCAATCTCAGTGACTTTCTCTGTTTAAAAGATCTTCAAAACCATTTATTTTGTTTAATATTATAATATTAATATGATCCTTCTCATTTACTGTATGTTCTTCTTTGCTTGTGTTTTTAAGCGCTTTGTAATCCTGGGTGATAAGGCGCTATATACATTCTGTTATTATTATTTCTAGTGTTAACCATTCGTTTATAGAAAATCACTTGCGAAATTTATCTGGTTCCCAAGTCAACTTTGGCAGCTGTACAAGATAGATTGTCCTGACAACAATGTTTTTCGCCGTAAATAACTTCAAACCCTCAATTTTACCTATTTCTATCTAATTGTCAGAAACCTATTGCAAAACAATGTCAGTTGGTTTCTAGACACCCGCATGACCTTTCCATCTACTGGGGAAACAAAATCGTTTAGCCCTGGAGCTACACCATTTTACACTCTCAGTACAAACGGTTTTGAGTGAGTAAATATGGTGACTACTGGACCAGAACCCCTGAAAGTGGTTCTTAAGTGCCGCAAGGGGTGCCTTAAGGAGAGGGGGCAACACAAAGTTGTACGGGGTCAAATTTGTAAATTGATCCAATCTGTTTAAAAGCACACCATGTTATTTGTCTAACCATAATTATTTAGAAAAGGTATATTTTTGTAATATGTACGGCCTACGTTTCAGAGTGATAAGCTAAAAACAGCAAAAATCAATAATAAGGGTCAATTTCAACTTGTACAGGGGTCAACTTTTAAAGTTGCTCCGATTTGGATAAAAATGGTGGCAAATTATTGGTGGAGTTCAGAGATTAAAATACGGAATATTTTTTTGACTGTCTTAATGCTTAGTTTCCGATGTTGGGGGCACATAGGTCACGTCCATTGCATTCAATGGGGCTTGATACTTTTCCCCCCCTACTTCCTTAAGCAGCTTTGAGACACTCAAAAACTATTCCTTAATTTTATCCTATTAGCTCCACCAATAATTTGCACCATTTTTTATCCAATCAGGGCAATTTTAAATTTGACCCCTGTACAACTGAAATTGACCCTTTTTATGATTTTTTGGCTGTTTTTAGCCTTACCTCTAAAACTTTGGCTGTACATATTACAAACATACCCTTTTCTGAATCCTTATGGTAGACACAGAACATGGTGTGCTTTTCAACATGATTGGATCAATTCAAATTTGACCCCTTTACAAACTTTTGTTTTGGCCCCCCTCTCCTTAAGGCACCACTTGCGGCACTTAATAATCACGTTTTCATGGGTCCATGTCAGTCTTGTCCAAATCTTTAATCACTCAAACCTTTTGTACTGAAGATGCGTTACAAATCTGTGCTAGCTCCCGGGTTATTGTACTTCTGTATAAGTATAATACGCTAATATTCACCATAACCAATTATTTCAAAACCCCAGCTAGATTGATCTGTGGCGCTCGTGGTGGCCAGTTTTCAAATGGCTGCCATTAGTGCCAGTTTCTCCGAGCTCTATATAATATTTGTACTGCTGTCGGAGACAACTCTGATCATTTTTTGTACGTCTGTCACCACGATCGGTACGTCCATTCAATTTTCGGCGCTGAATGTTTCACATTTGCACGTAAGTCCCTGTTTCTGCTCCATGAGGTGTTGGGATGTGCAAACCTGGATTTGGTATAAGTTGAGGACTATAGGTTTATTCCTTATCGCTTGATTGATGCAGGATAGGAATTACCCCAGATATTACCAAATAGCACACAGAACGGCTGTGATGTCCGTTTCAATGAGCAAAGCTTCACTCAATTTCCTTTTTTCTCTCTAAATTAACATGTTATGCCCAAATTGTATCTTTAAATGTTATTTTACAAATTAAAGACAACTTCAGCTACAAAGAATTTCAATTTCGCTTTTGACATTGGAAGTGTTATAACTTCGTTTCCTCACAACATATCGTCAAATTGACCCCAAATGATAGAAGCAATAACATGCATTGCATGACCGGGCATCATCAGCTAATCCATATGACAGTAACCTTCAACGTGATTCCTTCAAGGAATTTATTGGTATTAAAATTATCGGCCACATATAATGAAATACCCCTAAATATGACGTACCAGATGGTTTTGGAGTGTCATTGGAGTATTCCTGCGAAGCAAACCATAATTTTCACGCTTAACTTGCGAAGCAGTAGATTTTTTCATGGCTTGTTTTATAGTGTTGAGCCAACTAACCTTTGTTAATCACAAAATGATATCTAAAAGCCCCCTCTTACATTTTTCTCATATCACTTGATTTTTAAAAAGTGTATTTTCTTGCAATACAAAAATTCTAAACCAACTTTCGCTCCTATCCTTTGTGTGATCAACGCCGTTCAAAAGGATTAGGCTTGTGGCAAACTTGCACGTGAATCTGGCGCGTATGGGAATATATTTTTCGCTGGCTTTGTTTCGGTATTGCATGCGGCGTTTTAAATACCACACGGAATAAACAAGGTAGCTTCCATGATCTTTTGATACGTTGTGTTATATTTGTCGGAATAATCTAGATTTTTTCGCAAGGAATACTCCAATGCCCTGAAAACCGTCTGGTACGTTTTTTATGGATATTTTATATATATGTGCCGATAGAGTTATACCAATAATAATGTATGTAGCTACAAAAATCAACAACTAAAATCCTAAAAAATCAGATAACTGGGCCCTCCCTGGACTCTTGGACATCGGTCCTTTTACTACTGCGCTGACACCTTTTTTTTTTACCCCAATTGCCGCCCATACGCCCTTATACGAACTTGTACTGTCCACGGATTGACAAATTCAAAATACAACTCGCCGTGTGGATTTGGTTGACTCAGAGAGACTGTAGTCTTTATTACCACTCGTTTTATACCACAGACCCTGATAGGGTCTAGGTAATGCGAGATGATGTTAATGAAGTTGGGTCAAAGGCTACGTATGACTAGTGAAGGGTAGGATTGTTTATGAATGACTTGTAATTTAAGAAATATATATTTTACTACTAAACGTAGAAAAGATGATTAAAGGTAGGAATGTTGGACATGTGAAGTCTTGAACTGCTGGACAAAACAGAATCTCTCGGGATTGGTTCAGGACACTAAATTCGCGTGGCGGGCATGTGCATAATCATCATCATCATCGTCGTCTGTCGTCGTCATTATGTTCTTGTAATTGAATCTACTTTCGTTCAAGTTCGCACAGACAAGAAGTTTTGAATGATTCATCTGTTGATATCACGGCATTTGTTAACATTTCTATAATAATAAACATCTTAAGCGTACCTTGTACAGCGCAAAAGAAGATCCAACCTCCCTTTGGGACACTGGCCTTTGATGATTATTTGTCCATAGATTAGACGTCATCGTTTCTTCCCGTTCAATGACCGTTAAGTGTTTCAGCTGACAATACCTTTGCACGGTATTTTGCTTCCTCTTTTTATCCGTGTTTTTTTCAAATAAGTATTGGCATATCAGGAATCGGAATCCAAAACATCTAGTTTGAATATATTTGTTAACGGTGCTTCATTTAGCGTATTTAATTTTAATTGGATTCATTGCCATAATAAATGAAAACACCAGTCATGACCACGCCTTCGTGGAAAACATGTCCGATTCATCGTCCAATTGGCTTTTAATAAAAAATATGCCACAAATCCTCGACCCCGATCACTTTACTAGTTTTCATCACCGATGGGGAAAGTTCAGGCCTTTTAGGCCCTTTATGCAGCTCCTTTGTTTTTTCTTTTTCAAATACCTTACCATAAATAGAGCTAGTCTATAACGCAGTGCAATCAGCTTGCAGTTGTTTTGGTTTCATACCATTAAGCCCCGTAAGGATAAAACATCTTGGGTGCACTACTTTTTATGGTGTCTGAAAACCTGGCTTTAAAATGTATGAAAACGCACACAATCACGAACAGGAATTTCGAGGGCGAAAATGACAGTGACCACGTAAATTGGCAACAAAATAGGTAAGATTTCTTACGATATTATAACGAGTTTTTGGACTAAACTTCAGTTTGCCAAGGAACAACCTTAAATTAATCAGCCGGGTCTCCGTGAAGGGAAGTGTCTGCTCTTAAATTTGATCTGATAAGGACACTATCCGGGTAGAGCTGCACCCCTGGTCATTAATTGTGGAAAAGAATGGTTGGCAAGTGTACTAAGTGACACTATAAATGACAAGGTTTGGATTAGACTAAGATAGTATAAACTGGTTCTGAAAAGTTGTAAAAACACGAGACGGAATAGTCCACAATAGTAAGAAAGCACGCTGCAGGACCTCTGCTCTCCCGAATTACCAAATTGCAAAAATCGAATTATTCATTTAGTATAATTTAAAAACAATTGCTTGGTTGCATCAATATGTTCTTTTTAACTGTGGCTTTGATCAGGTATTTCTGTACTATTTCAACTTTTTGGTTTAATCCGTTTCAGCTTGCCTATCGCTATCCTGTAAGTGTAACTGGTTATAATTTTTGCTTGCTCTAAGTCGTCCTTAAACAACTATGTTTGCCTTAAAAATAAGCCAAGTTTAGAGACATACCTTTTGGAGCAATGTTGCTTTTTTGGCGCAAAAAAAAGTCGAAATTGAAAGCCCTGTCAACCCACCTCCCCCTCAATGGTAATAACGGAGCTTTGGAGCCAAACCACTCGGGTATCTGTGTTTTATGTAAAGATGGTGGAGGAGGTCCAGCATTTCATGCTCACCTGCCAATTCTCAGGCTGTAAGAAGAATGAACTTGAATTGCTTCAGCGCAGACTGGTCGGATTCCTGGCTAACTTAATTTGGGATATGTTTTTGCTTGACAACCTCGACACTATAATTTGTTCTTCATTCTTGGTCTGGTGATCCCAGGCAATTATGCCCCTATGCTCCGCATAATTTGGCTGAACATGTTGTTTGCAACATTTTTGACGACTATTGCAAATCTTTTTTTGAAAAAGCATGGTATGTAAGAAGTGTGCATTTCAAGTCGAGTCTACATTACGTTGCTTGGCCTTTCCTGTTTACTTTTAACTTGTCACATTTCCATCATTCTTTTCTTGGTAGTTTCCTTTATATTTTGTACTTGTCTTTTAGAGTGTTTTATCAATTATCACTGATTGTGTATGTGGTGGTTGCCGACTCCTTGTCCTCACGCATGTTCCTCCTTCGCATGCTAGTTGCTTCACTTGGTGGTAACTGCTTGTTGCAGTGTAAGCAGCACACACCCACACACACACCACACCCCACACACACCACACACACCGTTTTTAACTGTTAACTTTGTTTGATCTCTTGTTGTTCTTATGTATGGATTCACCACCGGTAGGTGGGTCCCGCTGTTGTGAAAGCGTTTTTCCAAATAAATAAATATTTGATCTGGAACAGAGCAATCTGCCTATGTTGCATTACACAAATTTATCGGAGTTTCTGAAGATTTTAATACATACTAAAAGGTTATGCATATGACATACACTACGAACATGCATTAATAAACTACATAATGCATATTGTTATCATGCCATATAACAATACACTACGAACATGTATTAATATTCCAAAATGCCTATATTGGTTATAGCATATAACAATACACTACGACATGTTTAATAAACTCCATAATGCCTAGTACATGTAGTATTGTTATACCCATGTGTTATGCTCACTAAACCTTAATTTCACTACTGTCCTAGCTTGGTCTAGTACTTCATATACGAGGGAGGACTACACAAGTTCTTGCGACATACCTTTAGAATCAAACTATTAGTACTTCTCACCTTCGTCTACATCACTTTACTCTCTTAAGCTGCCTTGAGTTTTTTCTTCAGGTGTCCCTCTTATGACTGCATGAATGGCACTTCCCCATGACGATTCTCCTGTCATATCGAAGTCCTGCAAGCCAAAACCGGGCCACTTCCACCCATCGCCTTTTGTTCTGTGGTAAGGGGTAGCCTCTGAGATTGAGACACAGCTGTCGCATCTGCAGATTGTCCTTCACAATTAGTGCTACTGCTCTTTCGATTATTCCAACAGTGCGGGTATATTTTCGTTGTCAGTTTGTCACGATTCTATATGTTTAGCTGTAAATCAAAATTTCAAATTAATTTTCAAAAATGAACAAATTGGTGTTCCCTGGTCTGGATAGATATTACTATCCCTGTTATATGACTGGTCACACATCTCTCAGATAAAATAGTGAGATTTTTGAAAGAAAACATTTGGAAAAGCAAGCCTCTACCTCCATTGCAACTTGCCGCCAGTTAAAACAGGAAGCAGAATGTTGCTACCTCCCCCCTACCCATTGCATTCTGGGAGTGCGAGTTGCCAAACGCGTATAATTTTTCACCGACTGCATGCACAAAATGTTTGCTATGTTGCCATGGTAACAA
>JAMKCH010077489.1:0-24039 GCA_023653785.1 Ophioderma brevispina | reverse complement strand
TAATCCACAAAGCCTTGTCTTCGCTACTGAAAATAGAGGAGATTTGGTTGTTCTCTTTGTAAAAATGTTGTTTAAACTTTCGGCAAAATTGCAACATCAGCTATCGTCCGAATGACCCCCGAGTTCCCTGCCAACATATATTTTGCTTGGACAAAGTTAGTCTTGCTTGAGTGGTCAAGCGTGAGGTGTTTGAACAGATTACCTGAAAGGACCAGTCAGGCGGCCCTTGAAGTTTTCCAACAATTGCCTGTAAATGAGAGTAACCTGGTTACTAAATTGAGGCAATCTTCTTTAGAAATCAGTAGAGTCATCAATCTAAACAATGTTCCACATCATTGTTTCTTTGATCTGTACCCGGACAACTTTAGTTAAGTTAAAATCATCATTTCTGTGACTAATCTTTGGCAAGTAAGGTTTTGACGATTGATTTGACTTCAAAGGACATTTTAGAATGTTTTCAGCCACTGTCCATTCCTCTGGAAAAAGTCGGCAATATCCACAGGAGGTGGTAAAGTTTCTACAGGGTTAAATTTTTAAATCATGGTCCCAAATACGTTTAGTAACTCAAATGGTTCGTGTCGTAACAAGAGTAACAAAGTGACCTTTCTGTAAAATGCATCGTTATGGAGATGTCTATACAGCAAAATAGGCTAAGGTCAAATGTTTATTCAGCAAGGTCCAGGTCTTATACTGGTTTGAGTTAAAAAGATTAGAAATTAAGAATATTAAGGATATTCTTTTTCCTCAAAGAAATAAAATGACAATCCTGCCTTTTCCTATTAAAAAAGAGAGATAAAAATACTACAAACGAAGTTCTAACCAAACAACTCTCAAAAAAGCATCATGCAAATAAGACAGAAAAGAGACAGACATCCCACAATTTTTGTGTGGAAAATAATCATACCAAGAAGATGAGAAAGAAGGAGGTGTTTCGACTGCTACTTCAAAAGATTAACTGTTCATCCGCCTATTCATCTCAACGGCTTTAAATCTAATCATTGACCAAAGACTTCGCTACTTTGCTGGGAAACATTACATACACTTCATTAAATCCCGAAACATTCCAATTCCCAGTTTTCAATTGGTATTTGCAGAGTCTATACACTATGTTCGTGACCAGTAACAGCGAAAACGTCTGCCTGCACAGTTATAAACAACTTTGACCCCAAAATTTTCAAAATATTTTGCACTTTGGACACTTTCTGACACAAAAAAGTATGGTTGAGATGTAATTGAAATGCATTTATCTAATCATTCATATATCATATTTCACAGGAATAAAACGGATATGGTAAATTATGCTAAAATAATAACATCTTTTATTGACACCCAAAACCTTGAATCAATTGTTAGCTTACCGAAAAAGGGCGATTGTGCTGTTTCTTTCGGTTTAAAAAGTCACTGATTTCCTCAATATTTCGCCAACGATGAAAATAAATAAAATCAGTCAGAACAACCGCGGAGTTCATTTGCTCAGCAGAGATCTTTTAGCTTGAATTAATAAGCTATTTAGTGGAGCGTGTCAATTACTTCCTGTTGTTGAAATCTCCAACGGCCAAGCTTTGAGGCGGTTGAACACATTACTTCAAGGTCCAATCGAGCGGCCCTTGAGGTTTTCCAAACAATGAGCTGGTGCTTGAGAGTAATCCTGGGTAATCGGATTGCAAAATCGAGCCTTCTCCTTCTTTCTCAGCTTTCATCTGTTCATACTAACGCTTGTGTTAAGTTCGTGCCTCAACACCGTCATGAGTTGCCTTTTGACTTCACGAATTGTCGATTCATTTGGTTAAATCTTTTTGATGGTTCAATCAAGAATTCCTTCATCTGGTGATACAAGATGAATAGGATTATAACATCGTCAGTGAATTCCATGCAACGTTCTCACAACAAAACACGTACACCAAACCTGAAACTTCAATTATCAATCGTTAACAAAAATCAGTATGTCGGTCATCCTCAATTCCAGAAATGCCCGAATGACACAGGTGGCATATTAAGACCTTGGTATTTCTCCAATGGGGTAAGAAAGAAATTATGTAATCATTAAGGACTGTATTTCATGGGATATACTACATGTGATAACAACGTTCGCACGAAGACGTGCGCAAAACTGACCTATTAGCTTAGGGCGCTAATCATGTTTTTTTTCACTCTTGTCCGGTTTTCCGAAAGTTCCTATTATAGCCACCGGTGCTTGTATACGCGATTTTACGTATTGACACTGTAAAAGCTATCAAGTGACATTTATGTCCGTTTTGACCCGAGCTACGTATCCAAAGAGTACCATTACTTTCCTGAGAAATAAAATTTTCACTTGACTTTAAATTAAGGAAAAGATATTTCCCTTAAAGGGGCACAATGTGGGATATCTTTCAGCTGATTTTGAACACGTTTTCACTTAAAAAATTCGTCATATCGAGCTTCGCACGTTGTCAATGAGCTTTGACGCATTATGGCGCCTCATATTTTTTTCGTCCAGCGACGAAGAGGGTACGGACGCTAAATTTTTGATTTCGCAACTGTTTTGAAATAAGGTATAACGTATGTTCCTATCCTTGTATGTTTCATTTTAGTCCACGCATCCAATATATGTTAGAATGCAAAAATGAATGATTCATGACGGTACTTAGTGGTAATACTGCTTAGAAATGATAACTGTTTTTTTAAAAGCTACTCCTACCTTTCATTAGTGTTTTTGAAGTAACGTATGTTGCGTTTCTTAACCATACCGTGTGTTGGGGCTGTAAATTTAAATCTTGACGCTCTTGCCGATTTAATACACATACCTGATGGCAGTAATACCTCGCCTGTCGTATGACGACCACAAGAATATATATTAAAGTAAATTAGCTAATTTTCTCATCTGACAACGCGGAATCATCACTATACTGTACGTAGTAACGTAGGTTTTCACTTAGGTGTTCGACATAATAGATCATTATTCTTATGAGTCAAGTTAACCAATCTATTCATTTGTTGCCTATTCAATTACATTATGGACATAATTTTCATTGATACTGTTTGCTTCAATTAATTTGTCATCTGAACAGGAACAATTACATGAAATGAACTATTTTTATTTGCGACCTGTGTTTTGACTAGAACTCTGTAATACAACTTCCTTAGTTTGAATATACAATTACTTACATAACCACAATTGTCATATACTTTTACTCCTTATGTTAATATTTCATTAAGAAAAGAAATTTCGATTAGATTGACCTCATTTGCAGTCCATTTTACAAATTCAATTTAATGTTACCAAATTAGCAGTAGTGCTTGAGAATATGTAAGATACTTCGTGTGCTCACCGTTAGTATATTACCTACCGAATCAACCCCCTTGTTTTAATGGGCAAACTCAGAGATTTTCGAAATTGTGCGTTTTTAATTACAAAATATGGAACTTAAAACTACTTAATTCCAAAATATGAGATGCATTCAAGTGGAATGAACGTCCTAAGGAGGTAAGTACAAGCCCGACGTGGACTATGAATCCTTTGGAATAAATGTCCTGTCAGAGGTGGATTAATCAGTCCTAGGAGTTATTGTCCAAATCAGACGTGGACTATAAATCATTAAGAATTAGTGCCCGTTTCTGAAGATTTCAGTTTTGAGGAGTCCAAGTGTTAAATATTAGGACCAACATGATTCATAAAATTGGGGATGAATTTACGCCCAAAATGATTGGTATCGCTTATGAAGTTTTAAAATATTGGCTCGACTGCGTCTCGTCCCAATTTTTTGCAACTCATAGCTTCACCAATAAATTTGGGCTCACTCGATCCAATTTATAAGATAAGGTGGACTTGTCCTTAAGAATTAATGGTCCTGTTCAGAGGAAGGTGGACTATCATGCGACGAATTATTGTCGCAAATCCGACGTGACTAATGACTTCTTTAGGAGTTAGTTTCCAAGTCTGAAGGTAGGCGGACCATTAGTCCTTTGAATAATGTCCTGTCAAAAGTTGACAATTCAGTTAGTGTCGACGTATCTCCAATTCATAGTGGACTATCGAGGTCAAGTTCGGGAATGTTAAGAATTTTAACAGGATTTCACTCAGTGGGCAGAAAAATACGTCAATAACAAAAAACAATCAGTAAAAAATAGATACAGGCCAACTATTCATCTGTTTATATAATAAAATAACTATAGGCCTATGCCCTACAACAGTTAACAATTGTAATTATTATGCACTAAGAAACCAGGAGTGATATGAATTATTACATGCTTTGGACGTGCAGATTGGTGGTAATGGGAGTTTGACAGGAGGAGATTTTTAAAGGATAACGCCACACCCTGGAAGCATATTTCACGTTGCCCGAAACGCTCATACAAAGAGAATAACCAGATTACCACGGACTCGGGTCAATGGTTGTGACTAGATATCACTGTATGAAATATTGCACAGCGGTGAAGGGAGGGAATTTGTAGGCTTTGTATACAAAAATATGAGATGTTATCGCACGACAGCTGAATTTTTCCCATTTTAATGTGTTGAGCAGTAGAACTCAGTTGGGCACCTACGAGGAAGACCCATTATTTTTGCCGGCTGTGTTTGTAGGACGTCAAGTTTAGTCAGGAGAGTTTTATTGGCAGTTCCCCACACGACATCGCATTAGTCTAAGTTCTGAGAAGACCATTGCTTTTGGAAACTTTACGCTGAATTTGGAATTGGGGAGTCCATTTAAGGGAGAATCACGCCAGACACCCAGATATTTGAAATTATAAACATTTGAATGTGAGTCCCATGGATGTATGCAACTGCAATAATCAACGTCTCTGCGAAGCAAGCCTTTGCTGAGTGGCATCAACATACCCTTAGTTTTTTTTCTTACATTAAGAGTCAGAAAATTGGTATTGAGCCAATCAGCAACCGGGGTAAGTTTCGTGTTAATACCATGAACTGTTTTGCCCTTTAACAAAGATTGCTGTGTCATCACGTAGAGAGGGACCTTAGAGTTGTGCATGAGACTATGCTGGAAAGATCCTTTAATGTAAAGAGTAACAGCAAAGGCCTAATATATAACCTGGGGCGCCTAACAATTTTCAAATTTGATATTTTTGGCACAGTTACAATGGTAATTGTCTAAGAATCTATACTACGAACGAGAATGCTAAAAACTGTGTATTTATCATAAAATCAGCGATTTTGTACTTGAAATTGGGATCCCAGATTGGACTTACGCAGAGCTGGAAATGCTACGATTATTTCCGTCCCATGGTGAATAGTGCCACCTCGGAAAATAACCTCTAATCTTATCGGTTTTCGAAAGTTCGGATTCGCAATTGTGCAAAGGAGGGAACTTTACTCACGCTACACACGTTAAAAAAAACTTGTGTAAAAACCACCACATGGTTGTAAAAGTTATATTTCAGGCACCATTTTGAGAAAAAACATCAACGAAGGAAACGTGAAGAAGGCAGTATAAGACTTTGTGTTTTTTGTAAGTGGCCATCTATTCAATGTCAACAATACTTAATCATCATATGAGGCTGACTGGGAATGCATATGACCTTGCACAGAGTCGAACCAGTGCCTTAACCCTTCAGTACCCAAGGGGGGTGGGGGTCCAAGTACCCAACTTTGGATTTTTTTTTTTGCGAAATTTCGCGGTTACGCAATCAACTTTTTCAAAGTTTTTTGCTAATTGTCTGATTTATGAATACGCCTTCTCCTGATTAAAAAAATTCAATCAGCCACTGCTTTCATTAGAATAATGTAGGTTTGGGTCCCTAGGAACCCCTTGGGCACTAACGGAACGGTTTTTTAGCTTGGGCACTTAGTATTACGATTTACAAGTCCTAAACCTTATCCACTACACTACAACAACTTTCAGATAGCCAGATGCTGAAATTAACTATATAGGTGTACTACTTTTCCAATTCAACCATATTAGAATACAAAAACAGGAAATCAAAGTGCTACCAGATTTTGCATTTTTAATGACTTTACTTACGATGTTATTTAACACAATTTAAAGGTTAAGCAATTTTAATATTTATATTTAATTTTTATATTCTTACATACAAACAAGTAAGGTACAAAAGAACGTAATAAAATTATAATAACGGTCGGCGTTAAGTACTATCCTTTTTTCAAAATGTGTATTATTTCTAACCACTGTTTTATTTACACTTTTCTGCTTCCAACTTGTAATTTTAGTTAGAAATAGTAATAGAAAAAAAAGCATGAAGATTATTGAAATAATCAGGGTTTCACCGTAGTTTTAAAATGCTATAATCTGGTAAAATTAGGAACATTTTTACAGTGGGCAGCAGTCCGCAGTTTCCTCAATTGTCCCGCAACAGGATGTCCGTCTTCAAACTGCCAAAGGCCAAAAAAACCTAGGTCGTTGTCGGTTGTTCGAGCATCCGGAGATCCGGGATCCTACATTGTAAATGTCGACTTGACAGAGCTTCGTCGTAACCGACGTCACCTCTTACCAGTGGATGAACCTGCATGCAATGTCCAACCAGATGCAGATTTGTTGTTTGACCTCCAATGTCTCCACACAATCAGAACATGATAATCGCAGACAATCACCACTGCCTATCAGCAATCTATTCCGTCACCAACACTACACCTATGGCAAGAGTGGTAAGGCCTGACCCCATACTCAACGTGACTTGACTTCCAAATTTTTAACAATTTACACACTTGCTTTCAGTAAAAAAACAAAAAAAAAAACACTGTCACCATACACTGCCACTTCCTCCATTCTGTTTGGGTGTTTTTTTTGTGTGTGTGCAAATTTACAATTTGTGTGTGCAATTTACAATTTTGTAATATGTTTCTTTCCCCAAATAAACCACATTTCACATGCATGCACACAACTCTTTCTGCCTTCCCATGTGAGTTGGTGAAGGGATAACCACAGAACTCAAAGGATATGACCTTTAATTGTGTTAATCATCGTGTGTGTACCCTTTGAAAGGAAAAAAGTCCATCCTCTTACCCACCAGTTAACTTTTGTAGCAAGAAATTGGTACATCACACGTTGGCTTTCTAAAAAAAATCAGATGTCATATTTTCTTTAGAATTTTTAAACCAAACATTTAGCCACATTAAACAAAAAATGGATACTTGTAACCTTGGTGAATGGCTAATATTTCTAAAAGAGTTTTGAGACAAATTGTTATTTTGTCCCAAATTCATTGTCTGTTTAAAGAATTCTCAATTGCTTTAAGACTCTTGGACTTAACTACAGTCAATCAGTGATATTTTACTCATTTAAAAAGACCTAACGCAACACACGTAAGATGGTTGTTCTTACACAGAGTTATTTTTTATTATGTTATTCAAGAAATGAACACCAGATTCATGATAATTTGACCGTTTTGACTTAATGCAAGTTTGCCAGCCTTCCTTGGAAAGGTAGGATATTGGATATTTTAACCATCAAACAAATTATCCTGAAGTAACAATTCACTTCTAAAATTTTCAACTAATTTCATTTCTCAAAAAGGCAAGATGTTGAGTGATAATTGGATCATCGTATATGACACTGGTAAAATGGTGATCTACACCCTTTGGAGTTGGATGCTAGTAAACAGACTGGCAACCTTACACATAATATCCCATCATGCGCCACTGCAATATGGGCCGTCATTTTGGGGGGGGGGGGGGGGGGGGGGGGGAGTCACTAGTGCCGACTAAACTCCTAATAGAGTAGTTGAATCCATCCGTTTTGTGTCTATAGTATTCATACTTATTTTTATAAAACCCAAGATAGGAACATGAATTTTCTATACAAAGTCTATTGGAGGCGTAATAGTGGTGGGCATCCGGAAGGGGGGGGGTACCACTGAATAATAGTTCCGGCAAAAACTCCTTTTTTCAAAACCATTAATGCGCAGCATGTTTTAGGCGAGATCTCTGTACCTATTTTGGACTTAGAAATTAAATTGGTGTCCAAATTATAGCTGTGATTTTATTAGTCGGGTCCTCAGCCACGCGTGTTGGCACGCACTTTCATAACGAAACGCTTTATACCAAATGTTATGAACTGTCTTTACTTTATCTTGTGACAGAACAAATAAAAAATCTTAAAAAAGAAAGGGCGGCCAAGTTCAGAGTCCTGTTTTGTGAATTTGTAGGGAAGAATTTATTCATCCATCCATCCTCCATCCACCATCCATCCATCCATCCATCCATCCATCATCATCCATCCATACATCCATACATACATACTCATACATACATGCAGTCTTACCAGAGAGACATTAAGTGGTTTTACTAAAAAACACCTTAAAAAACACTTTTTTTTAGACATTCTTTCAGTATGTAAAAATAAACTGACAATTACATACATTATGTGTGTGTGTTTTTTTTTTTTGTGACTTTGTCAAAATTTAATCAATTTGGTGTGGAGGCGTGCACATTGACAATTTGTATATTTCTGTTTCCTCCTTTCCCTCCCCAAAATATAACCACTGTCACATGCAATGCACACAGACCTCTTTCTTCTCTGCCCTCCAATTGAGTTGTGAAGTGAAACTCCAGAACTCAAAGGATATTGACCTTTATTGTGTTAATAATCGTGTGTGTACACTTTGAAAGACAAAAGGGTCAATCCTCGTACCCCCCATTCACTTTTGTAGCACAAGAAATTTGGTACATCACACGTTGGCTTTCTAAAAAAAAATCAGATGTCATATTTCTTTAGCATTTTTAAACCAAACTTTATCACATTTCAAAAAAAAAATGGATACTTGTATTACCTGTTGATATGCTACTATTTTCTAACAGATGTTTGAGACAATTGTTATTTTGTCCAAATTCCATTGTCTGTTTAGAAGAATTCACAATAATGCTTTAGACCGCTTGGACTTGACACAGTCAATCATGATATTTTACCGCATTAAAGAACTCTAACGCAACACCACGTAAAGATGGTTTTCTTACAACAGATGTTTATATTTTTATGTTTTTATCAACATATGAACGCCAGATTCATGATAATTGACCGTTTTGACTTAATGCAAGTTTGCCAGCCTTCCTTGAAAGTAGCACCCAATAAGTCGCAGCGTGAGAGAGGGGGAGATGATATGGATATTTTAAAACCACCAAAAAATGATCCTGAGTAAGCAAGTCACGTCTAAAATTTCAACTAATTTCATTTCTCAAAAAGGCAAGTTGTTTGAGTGATAATTGGATCATCGTATGAACACTGTAAATGGTGATCTACACCCTTTGGAGTTGTATATCTTAAACAGACTGGCAACCTTACACATAATAGCACCATCCTGCCCGTCCAACACTGCAAATATGGCCGTCATTTTGTCGTCACTAGTTACTACTAACTCCATAAATAGAGTAGATTGAAATCCAAGCCGTTTTGTGTCTATAGTTATTCATATTATTTCCCTTTAAAACCCAAGATAGACATGATTTTCTACTGCAAAATCCATGGAGGCGTAATAGTGGGGTGCATCCGGAAGGGGGGGGGGTTACCCACTGATATTAGTTCCGGCAAAAACTCCTTTTTTCAAAACAATTAATGGCAGGCATGTTTTAGCGAATATCTGTAAAGTCTCATTTGGACTTAAAAAAAGTAAAATTGGTGTCACAGTATAGCTGTGATTTTAATATTAGTGCGGGTCCTCAACCAGCTTGTTGGCACGCACTTCATAACGAAAACGCCCTTTATAACAAAATTGTTTATGAACTGCGTTAAGTTATCTTGTGACTAACGACATAACCATCCTTTAAAATGACAGGGGCGGCCCAAGTTCAGAGTTCCTTGTTTTGTGACATTTGTAGGGATCATTATCCATCCTCCATCATCCATCCCTCCTCCATCCATCCACCATCCATCCATCCATCCAATCCATCCCTACATCCATCCATACATAAATACATACATACCTGCAGTCGTACAAGAGACATTAAGTGGTTTTTACTAAAAAACCTCTTAACAAAAGACACTTTTTTTAGACCTTTTTTTTTCAGAAAATACACTTTTTCAAACTATATAATGAAATTCAAAACCTATAAGTTTTGAAGATTTTTCTCTTAAAAAAGACACTTTTTTGTTAGACATTTTTGACATTTTTCATTTTTTTTAGACTTTTTGTTCTTTCTTTCTTTTCTCACTTTTTTTTGCCAGAGGTGGCGCCGCAGGCCTATAAGAGTTACTAAACTATAAAAATCCCTCTTTTCCTTACTCTTTGTAACGGGAATAACCTGCATCCTAGCTTACAGTTTATTCCTTTAGGACAATCGTAACGTAGTAATAGTATTGAAAACACTTAATGTCACTCTAAAAACCCACCTAACGCCAAAAAACCCTCTTAATGTCACTCTATACGTACAAATCCCACCTACGATAATGTCACTCTATAAGTTCATAACATACATACCTACATACATACATACATACATACATAATACATACATACATCCATACATACATCATACATAACACACATACATAAGAGATATAGTCCCCTGTAGCCAGTCCGGAGACAGACACTAAGTTCTGGTTTTAATAGTCCGGAGATGTGCAAAGCTAGGAACTAGATCCCCCTGACTATGTATGTAATGTTAGTCCTACAAGTGGAATGAAATCCGAAGAGGACTATCATGCCTTAGGAATAATATCACAAGATCCGAAATGGCTACATCCTTAGGAATTATGTCCATTCTCCGAAAGTTAGGAAAAAAAACAGAACTAATTAGCTCTAGGGATTAAGTACCTGTCAGGGGTGTACGCTATCGCTTCTTCGGGATAATGGTCCAATGTGTTCCCCTGACTGACTAGAGACCTTAGATTATTGTCCATGTCGTGAAGGTAGCAGACTATTATCCTTAGGCATTTAATGCCCTGCAAGAGTGGACTGCAGATCCTTAGGGATCGGTGTCTGATTCCGACGTGGACTATAAATCCTTGGGGATTAGTGTGCAGGTTTGTATGTGGGCGGACTCTCATTTCTTAGGATTTAATGCCCTGTCAGAGGTGGACACTTTCCTTAGAGCCTTAGCGTCCATCTCTTGCGTGGACTACAATTCCTAGGAATGTGTGTCCAAGTCCAAGGTTGGGAATCTCGATCCTTTTATTAATGTCCCAAGCCCGACGTGACGGACTACTCAGTGGTTTAGGAATTTTGTCCATTGCCTAGGTACACTCGTTCCTTATGAATGTGTGTCCAAGTCCCCTATGTTAAAGAATTCTATTGAAAAATGAACCTACTTTTGATAACACTAACATGACACAGGATTTGGTAGCCCTAACTCTAACCGATGTACAACATATGAGGACGCATAAAGCATAACATGATAGGTTTGTTTTTTTCTATTTCTGTCCAGGGGGGATCTTTCCCTGAAATCTCCCCTATGTAAATGTTGACATAAATTTTCCCAATACGACTTGGTGACCTAAAGCTTGACTACATATTTTTTCAATGGCGGAGATTCCTGCATGAATTTCCCATTTTTCAGGATGGCTGTTCTAGTCCCTTCTTGAATGAGCATCCCCCCGAACATTAAAACGCAGAAATGGCCTCTCCACCAACTGGTTGCTCTAATTGAAGCCGCACTCTCTGATTTGAGTAGTGCGTAATTATGTCCCCGCCAACCCCCATTACCCAAAGATCCCCTTTGAACCTCCATTTGTGAAGGAAGTTCCAAAGCGCGATCCACTCCTTCCATTTTCTTTTAAATCCCTTGATTTATAGACCTCAGTGACTGAAATTACCCCTAGATGACATTTTACATGTCGGATTGTGGCCCTTACTCTAATCAGTGGTGTACACAGTATATGGGTAAGTGACATTATGAATAGTATTTAATTTTTGTTGCAATTAGTTCAAATTACCCCTGCGTGACCTTGACTTTAACTGTTGCGGTTACATATGGGGTCGCCTATAATCCAAAAAGTCAAAAGTTAAAATATTTGGAACGTCTTATAATAACTATTATTATAATAATAATTACCTTTAGAATTACACTTAGGGGAAATTGAGTTATTCATTAGGCTATAATGACTTAATGAATTAATAATCATATCCTTTATAGTCAGTGGAATTATTTTTAATTTGCATACAATTACTATTCCTATTCGTTGACTAGAATAAGCGCAAAACAAGCGGAGAACGTTAAGGAACCAAAATTTTACCCCAACTATTACTTAGTGCATAAGAACAGGGCGAATTTCCCCCAACCCTGTAACCCACACATAAGCTTACATAACCCTCACATAAGCATACTACTACTACTACTGCTACTACTACTACATACACTACTACTACCATATACTACTAACTTCTCGACATATACTTCACTACTTCTACGACTACTACTACATAATACTACTACTACACTACTTACATACTAACTACACGACTACGATACAACTACATTATACTACTACTACCTACTACTACTACTATACTACTACCACTACATATCCTACTACTACATACTAAAACCTTTTTTTACCTAACTAACTACTACTACATACTATGGACTACTACAACTCTACTACTACATACTATAACTAGGCTCCCGCTACTACATACTACTATACATGATTGCTACTACATATGCCGACTCCTACTACCTATGTATTAACTACAAAAAATACTACTACTACATACTACTACACATACTACTACTACATACTACTTACTAGCTACTACTAACATACTACAACTACATACGGAACATTACATACTACTACTACATTCACTACTAATATACCTGTGAGCTATCATCCATTTGTAACACACTCTCAAGTACAATGGGTTTGGACGTGATTAAATAATGTTTGACCAGCCGCAAGGAACCCATGAAACGCGATTCTGAAGTGCTGCAAATGATGCCTTAACCCTCGTCTACCAGCCGCTTTTTGTAACAACAACCCTAATGGGGGGGGGGTGGTTACCACCCCCCTGTGATTTTCGTACTGAACACCCGATTCCTGTAAATTTTGGTACCAAAGGAAGCTTAGAGTTTCTACCCCCTCTTTCTTCTTCTTCTTCTTTCCCTTGGTACCAAAATAATTCCTAACATCCCCATTATACGTCACCAATGACGTCATATGTTGAGGAAAGTACTGAAAATACTGAAATATAGGGTGGAAATTGATATTTTCGCAATTTTAGCGACTCACACACCCTATTATAGACTCTAAAATTGCTTTCATTATATAAGATTAGTTCATTTCCCATCAAGAGAGTCAAAAACCGCCTGAAAATCTGATTTTCCTCACCTTTTGGCTGAAACTTGAATATTTTCCACTGTGTGTGTCATGGAAATGGCAGTTTTTGTCTGAAACCACACTTTATGACGTCATTCTTGTGACGTAACTAGGGCATTTTTACTCATTTGGTATCAATGGAAAGAGGAGACCAATAGCTATCTTCTTGTACACAAATCAAGTGTTCTGTGAGTGCCTGTGTTGTTTAGCCTTAGCTCTCCTGCCCGCAGGGGGTGTAACCCCCCCCCCTATCCAGCACTTGGGATCACCCGTATCTTACCATAACCCCGGTGGATGTTTGTTGTTTTTTTGATTAAAGGAGTCGGAACCATGTCACTTGACCATACAATTAAATATTTGCACCAAAGGGTGTTAGCAAGCCGGGAAAAACCCTGAAGGGGGGGTGTGGTAACCACCCCCCCCCCTTCGGTAGACAGGGTTAAGGAGAGGTGCCCAAGACAACGTTGTACAGGGGTCAATATTTTAAATTTGACCCAATCATGTTGAAAAGTGTACATTATGTGTCTAACCAAAGGATTGAAAAAGGTATAGTTTGACTATCACCCTTAAAGTTTGAGAGGTTATAATCACAAACAACAAAATATAAACTGGAAATTTCAGTGTACTGGTCACAGTTTTGGTAGTTGAGGGAAAAACGTCTTAATTATCATAACAATAGCCAATTTCCCTAACCTTTCACCGCTAATAATAATAAAAATAATCATAATAAATAATAATAATAATAATAATAATAATAATAATAATAAAATAAAAGAAGAAGAATATAATACAATAACAACACAACAAACTACCAACATATAATATATAACATAACAATAACAATACAATCACACAACATAACAATAACAACATAACAACAATAACCAACATAATACTAATACTAATTAAAAAATCTTCCCATTTTTCATTCCAATTTATTTATGTTCCATAAAAAACAATACATTAACAAATGACATCAAACAACACAAAACAAACCATTGAGGAGTTGGCAAAGGAACCCATTGTCCTGAGAATAACCTAACACTTCACAAATACCATAAATAACTACCAAAATGGAAACTGGAGTGTGACAGAAATATATAAAGATGATCCCAGAATTGGGAGAAATCACATAAGGTGGTGGTGAAAAATACTTCAAGAGGACTTCCTATTGCATTATTCCGTACCGTTTTTGTACCCGCCCTGTTACAAAAAAAATGAGTGTCAGTGGGATATGTTGACTGTTGAGCGAGAGTGTTACCGGGTAGCTACTAGTGACGAAAGTTCTGGCACTGCACTGTTACTTGCAGTACAAACATATAATGCGACGGCGGGCGTGGCTTAGTGTTGAAAAGAGGTGACGTTAAGCCATCGGTCACGTGTAGATGGCGTTGGCAAGGGTATGATCGGGGTAGGGGGTGTGCTCAATAACTTACTGTTTTGCTACTTGAAAATGAGTTAGTGGTATTCACAATTACTACGTGGTTTCTGGTGGTAAGAGAGTGCTGCGACCAAGTTTCAAAGTAAGGCAACAGGCCAGGAAGGCAAAGGGATAATTCCAGGGAACACACAGGAACACATAACTAGCCATCGGTTGGGCTATCACAGGTATAGCTGCTCCCTACCCCCACTCCTCGGCGGGGAAGGGTAAGGGAATGGTTGTGTGATGCAAAGAGGAGAGGCGAAGGCGGACAGGGGCGGGCCGGATTGCCGGCGTGGTTTGCGTAGGGCGGTTGTGTGATGGGCTGGGCTAGGGGGGGGGGGGATGGTGGGGGAGGGGGGGCAGGTGGGTGCGGGTTGGGGTGGGTGGGGGGGGGGCGGGGGCGGGGTGGTGTGTGTGCGCGAGCGCAGGTGTGGATAGGGGCGGGGTGCACGGGACGAAAGCAACATCTACAAAAAGCACATGGAGGTACAAAATCTAACAATTACACAACAGCACACCACGGACGTGGTGAGTGTTGTGAGATCAAATGGCGTAAGGGTGAAGTAATTCAACATTGCACTGCGTTACTGGAAAGTTTCCTACGAGTAGAGGGACGATCGTCGCACCCGAACCTGGAAATTTAAAAAAACCTTATTATTAATACCCCTAAAAGGGTGGTCTCAGGACAATGAAAGTGGAATAATTGTCCCGGTGACCATCATAACTAGGGGATTGATCCGCAAACAGCCCGCAAAGTCCGCAACACGAATGAAACCTTTGCAATTGAAAAAACAAATAAAAGAAAATAAAAAAAACTCTACGAGGACTCGGAACCTGTTCATTCACCACAACATCGTAAGTGAGAGAGACCTTGCCCGACGACCACGAAGGCGGGTGACGACAGCTTCCTGTTTTTGATACCAGTTAATCACACTGTTATTAACATCTGCATTCATTCATACCTATTGGCTACCGTGAAAAATGCTAGGACTACAGTACGGGGACAATGTTACATCTTCACTAAAAACTATAGTCCGATAGAAACTATAGTTCCGGTTAAACTATATAAAAACATTGAAACTAATATTGAAGTAAGGACTACTATGTCTAGAGAGAGGGTCACGCGGTGAAAGACTATTGACCCTGGAAGGCCATGGTCCGGCGTATAAAAACAAGTCAACATTAACAAGGACTGATATTCCTAGGAACAAGTCCACATGGTGAAGACCCTGGACCCTAGAGCCATGGTCCGCGGCTGAGGACCGCGTCGGTTCTGTAGTCCGGGTAGAGGGCTATTGTTCCTAGGGACAGGGTCCGAAGGACCCCTGTCCCTAGGAACCACAATCCAGGGGGACTATATCTCCTTTCACAACCGGTCCCCTGTAGTAAGGTTGTTTTCAAACAGCTACACATTTTACATTTAACCACTTTTGTAACAACTTTGTTACCTGCTAGGGTCCATTTTTTTTGGCTTTTCTGTCAGTGTATTTTAGCGCTGGGATAAATCCTGTTTTTTTTTTGTATTATTTTTAGTTGCGCTGCTGTCGGATGAACAGCAGAAGCTGAACGCCTTTGTAACAATTTTTGTTACAAATTGGGTTTGCATAAGGAATCCATTTTTTGCTGGCTCTCGTCGTGTATTTTAAACGCTGCACATATATTATGAAAATCAGAACTCTCTCTTTTTTTGTCATGACCCCTGCATAAGGGAACCCGCCTCCTAGGAATCCATGGCAATTTACCTCAAAAACGACTATATGTATAGTTGGAATATTTTTCCTCAATACAGAGCGCAATTCCTATAGACAATACAAACAATATAATCTTAAATATATTGCAGCGTTAAATACCCGTCCCCGAAACACAAAATGGCCCTTAGGATCCCCTTATTGCGGTTAACTAATTAACTCAGCCACTTTACCATAAATATCATTAGATATCTTCCCATGACGATATTCTTTACCACCCACTTGTAACAATTTTGCCGTAAAAAAATAAATGGGACAAATTCAACCAACTTTTACCAAGAGGTACTTTAGCTGCTGCTGCTCTTGATGGCAGTACATTATATCTTCACTGCACTACGTAACCCTATAGAGAATTAACTAAAATCTTTATGAATTCGTTCGTTCGTTCTGTCACAAGTCATTCGTACTGGCTTGTGTGGTGTCCAGGATTTGTTCAACTGTGTAAGCAGATCCGGGGCCGCCGGTGTAGGCTATGTACGGGCGACGCTCCAACTGGCCCTGAATTAAAAATGTTTGAAATAACCTCTAATGACAACAAGATTCAGCAAACCCCTTTGTATATCACTTATTACAAAGTAGTTGAGGCTCATACGGGGCTTGCCTATAGGTCAGTTCCAGGGAGAACTCATAGCACACTAACAAATCGTGCTCTAATTACCAACGCGTCCCATTTATAGCCTAACACTAAAAAAATAAAAAAAATTATTAAAAAAAAATGGTGTGTGAACCGCTTATATCAAGTTCTCATCGGCAATGTAATTATTCCTACTTCAGTAGGTAGTCCTATTGATATACTTTAGTTGATACTCTCATCACTCTACATTAATAGTTCTTTAATAAATCCTGGGCGCAGCGAAGACATATCTTTAAAATTTACTTCTGATAGTATTGCAATTTTGTCTAGAAACACTGTTTTATTTTGTATTAGATTTTGAAATGCATTGAATTTTTCATTTAATACGTCATCGGCCGCCGTCCATATAGTTACGTATTCGACATTTTTTGACTTTTTGGAGAAATGTGGCATGTACTTGTTTTGTATTATTCTACATATTCAAGTCACCAAATTTTTTAATGCTCAAGTGGCTTAATTATTAAAATATTAATTAACTAATTATTACGTATTTACAAACGTTAAATTGTCCGCATCACATAACGACTTAATTTGTCGAAAATCTATACTGCGCAGCAGCCCTAGCATCGTATCTCATTTTGAAGTATTCGCCACGTCACATAGTGACGTAATTTGTACGACGTATTTTGGCAGTTCCGGGTAAAGTGGTATTTGTCCTGTTCACATAGTGCCGTATTTCCGCAAACGCGTCACATAACGACGTATTTTCTCGTCGTATTTGTTATTTACACGTTGAATTTGCTAGTTTTCGTTTTTGGGGGGGGGGACATAATTTACTTATTTTATTTAACATTATTCCTTTTCGCATATCTAAATCAAAATGGAAAGCTGATTATTACATTATTTGAAATTAACTTATTTCAGCGATTTCCAATGGTTCCTAGATTCAAATATATGTTTTTAATTAACAGTGTGGGAGCAAATTAAATCGGTTCAAAATTTTTAAAGCCGTTTTTCTCGAAATGCGTATTTTGCAAATACTTCAGTATACTCGTCACGAATTGTGGAAATTAGAGGTCAAAGCGTAATTACTTTTTGAAATAATAATGTTAAAGTGGGATAAAATTTTAAAAAAATCAGCTTCAGAAAAATAAATATATAAAAATAACACAAGAAAATTTCAAGTCGTTTTCGATCATTCGATCATACTTTGAACGGATTGTGCTCAAACAAAGAAAAAAACTGTCATTTTCTCCTTAGTGTAAAAATTTTTTTAATATTCCTTTAGCAGCTTCCAACTCCATATCCCCCCTTAAGTCAGTTAACTCCACTCAAAACCCAATTTACACTTACAATACGTTAAATATCTTCCATGCCCGATGTAACCATCCAGGAAACCCAATTGTAGTCCAAATTGTTTACAAGTGCGTTAATTTTTTAAAAGGGACAGTTTTAACCCACTATTTAGAAAATTGGTTACACGTGCTTTAAGTTCTGCTGTGGGTATGTCAGTAAGGGATAATTGAACACAACTGACAAAATAAAAAAAAAAGACTTAAAACAAATCTTGCGCATTTCATATTTCTTTTTAGCGGTTACTTGTTGGTACCTGTCATTTACCATAGGTTTTTCACTGTGAACTGGATATGTAATAATTATAAAATATTATGCTATATTTGCAAAGAATTTTTCTATTGCTTGCTCATTTACCTTGTTTATATATGTCACTAGGTTTGTGCAATTCTAAAAAATCAGCATCACAGTAACTTCATTATTGTAACGTTTGATTTGTCAAAAGAGCTCACGCAGTTCGTAACACTCAATGAGGATTAACACCTTAATGAACATCACTTTTTAATTTTGTTAGTAAGTGCGTCGAATGTCTCCCTGTTTGGTCTTGTTCACAAGAGCGATTTAACGCGAGTTCGTAACAATTTTGTTACAAGTGCGTATTGGGGGAAGCTTGTTATGAAGTGCGTGGCCCAAGACACGCTGTCTTTAGGTCAGATATTCCAATATTCATCTGATTTTTATGCTTTGTTTACTAATAAAAGTCGGGTTCCTACTTTTTTAGTGACCAGAAAGAGTCGTAAATGGCATCTTCAGACCGTTGAAAAGTGCCTTCTCTTTTTCACAAAGAAAAAGTTATATAAGGTGTCAATAGACACACTAACAATAAGAGACAAAGTGGAGCCATTTTGAACTTCGGAAAAAATGACTGATATTGGCTTTAATTATAAGTAAAAATTGCTTACTTGCTGGCTTCATGTTGCTATGTAACAATCAAAATCCGAGAACATGGATTCTTCCAGAATATCCCAGCGGACATTCTCATCAAACCCCATTTAGGTACGTCAAACGTTGTTTGAGTTACGTTAATTAAAAAAAAAATAGCCATTCACAAGCCTAGCATGGTTACCATGGTAACGAGGGTGAAAATTTACACTGAGTGAGTGTGAGCATGATTGTGTGTGTGTGTGTGTGAGCATGAGTGTGTGTGTGTATGTGTGTGTGTGTGCGTGTGTGTGTGTGTGTGTGGGTGTGTGTGTGTGTAACGACATCTCAACACAATTGTGTCGGAACTATCCATTGTGTCATATCGTGCATTAAAATAAAATGCGTCAATATTTTTAACAAACAAACCTTAATACTATAATATTGAAGAACAAAATAGATTTCTTATTTTAAAGAAATATCCTGACAGAACTATACAGGCTCCCTAGAAAACATATGTTGTCAAAAAATTATTTTAAATTAAATAATAAAAACATTGGTTGCAATGACACATGCAGAAAACACACGTCTACAATAAAGCACAACTACAAGAGAAACTGATATTCAGTTCCTAACTACAGAAGATACACATCATACACTGATGAACCAATTCATCACTCGTCCATGTATCAAACCATATAAACGTATTAATTGCAACAATACACATAGAAAATGCACGGCTACAGTAAAGCACACCTACAAGATTTATACTGATGAATTAGTTCATAATTATATAATGATGAAAAAGGTCATCACCCGTCCATGCATCAAGCAAGAATGACCAATTTCAACAACTTCAGTTACTGCCAATCAACAACCACATCAGAACATACAAACATAAGATCCCTATGGAAAAGCCGAGATATATTATTACAATATTGAAATACTTAGGCAAATCTAATACAGGTTCTATGGATGGCCTTATCTTAATTTACATGAAATCTACTTGTGAAAGATCTAAAAAAAGTACATTATACTTATACAAGTAATTTACTTGGCATTGACCTTAAGCTTAACACATTGTACTTACACACGTTATAATTATCTATCACAAACATGAAAAAGACACTTTTCAACTATTTTGAGTATTAATCTGTTAATAATACAATAATCTTATATAACTACAACTTCATCATTGCCCCTACGACATGTAAGAGAAGAGCGGGACTATTCCAAGAACCGAACCCGCAGGGGTCCCTTTAAGATGCCTTTTACGACATGCAGCAATACAGCGGGGCTATTCTAAACCCTTAACCCGCAGGGGGCAACACTGATTTTGAAAGTTCAGGTCATGACTTTCATGATGGTATACGTATAGGTGACATTTAAAAGAAATGCGTTAAATCGCTCCTCAAAATTTCCAGAAATAACAGGATAACACCCCCCGCCCCGCAATTTGATTTTATGGTGATTTTTTTTTTATGTACGACCATTTTGTCCGATAATCCTACCTTAATAGAATTTGCACAATCCTTAAATATCAGATACATTTCATACTTTGATACAAACTTGTTTATTTACAATTTAGTCTTAAATACAATTAAAGGTGAACTTCCGGTGTTAATGTGAAAAATATTCAAAACATCAAAATGGTACTCCAAAACTACGGATGACGTTACATGGTCACGTGACTCGAGCATTCGAGCATATGAGCTTGAACCTTTCACAAAAGTTGTGCTGGGTATGGGGGTCAAAGGTCATTATGGGGGTCACTTCCGGTCTTAATGTGGAAAATCTTCAAAACCCAGTCCTGCTATCTGCACGGTAGCATGATGCTGATACTGCAAAGGTAACGTGACATTAGTACGTGTCTGGTAACATATGAGTTCAAAGGTCATTGAAGGGGCATATCCGGTGTAATTGCAAACAATTTCGAAAAAAAAAAATCAGAGCTGCTTTATGCAAGATAGCACTGTACTGCACTTGCACAGATGATTGATGTTATGGTTGTCATATTAGAATGATAACACATTGGGGGTCAAGGGTCATAAAGGGCACGATCGGTAAATTTGAAATTTGTAAAGACCCCAAATTGGCTATATCTCAAGTAGAGAGGACGAGTAAGTAAAACCCATATTGCTAAGACAATTTGCCTAACACTTAAGTGACAAGGGGGGGTCCTATGGACCCTCAAAAATTTGTTTTTCGCGCTTATCGAAGCCATAAAGGCCAGAACGTTTTGCCCGCAAACGCGGCAAGAAAGTATCAACGCGTTTCGGCGAATATAAGCAATTAGAATGATGAATTTCTGTGACGTATTTCAAAAGTTAGGCCCACATCGCGTTGCAACGTATCTAGCCACGCTTGTGGAAACTCAGAACGCGTTGCAAGCCTTCACAAACGCGTTGTGAAGCTTTTAACAACGCGGTGCGACCTTTTGTTTTTGACCAACGTTGTTGCGAAGGTTAACAAACCCATAATGGGGGGTCCTAGCGTATTTCCGCAACGAAACGCGTATGAGGAAAGTCACAAGCGTTTTGGGACATTGCAGCAACGCGTTGCGCTCCGGCCAATCAAATCTGAATTTCTGTTGACGGCCATTTTCAATAAAAAGAGATCCACAACGCGTTGAGGCAATACGTTTATGACCCGTGAGCCTTCACCGCGTTACAAGCTCTACAACGCGTGCGAGCTCACAAACGCGTTGTTGAAGTTTGTGAAGGCATAAGGGTCATAACGTATTTGCCGCGACACGTTGTGAGAAGGTTGCAACGCGTGTGAAGTCGCAACGCGTTGTGAGATTTTATTTTTGAAAAATACGCCACAACAAAAAAATCATGATTTTGATGGTCCGACAAGCAACGCGTTGCCGACGAATGTCCAACGCGTTGTACTTTCCCTTACAACGCGTTGCTGCAGCGTTATGACCCTTATGGATTGTGGTCCTGTCGCAAGGCGTTGTGAAAGCTTGCAACGTGTTGTGACGCTTAGCAAAACGCGTCGTGAAGGTTTGCAACGCGTTTGCAAAAGTATTCTAGCAACGTTGTGGGGGGTCTATTTTTAAATACGTCACAATAAATTTATGATTTTGATTGGCCTACACCACAACTCGTTGCCAAAGTCGCAACGAAGTGCTACTTCTCGCAACGCGTTGCAGCAATACGGACTTATGGACTTTATGGCTTGTGATACGAGTGGCCGTACGCGTGGGGATTTTTTGGCGAAATTTTCTTTTGCAAATGTCTGACTTTTAAATGCGCGTCCTTTATACCCCCACCCCCCCCCAAAAAAAAAAAAATCGGCCAAGCCGTAAAGGAGTTAATTAGTGAGGGGTCCAATGACCCCGGGCACTAACGGAGTCGTCTGAGAATATTTTTTGAAATGAGGAAAACCTAGCCATTTTGCGGAATATGTGCACACCCCCATAATAATTAACCCTGTATGTCCTGAAAAACAATTTTATTGTGGTAGTTGCAACACACGGCCAAAAAAATACAGAAATTGCAAGTTTGTGTTAAATTAATTTGGTTCTTATAGAGTAGATATCAACATACAATAAGTTTTCATAAGTTTGAATGAAAGTGGCAGGCTGTTTGAATTTTCGTTCTTTTTGCCCAATTTTCGTGTGTTCTGAAAACAATGATTTGCCCCTAATTTGCAGCCAAAATAATAATGCTGATTTGGTGTTGTCTTATGACCCTTTACATTTCGTGCAAAAAATTCTGTCTGGAAAGTGGTATCCTTAGTGTGGGATCCCATAGAACCCCTCCCTTTGGGCACTGACGGGAGTGAAACCTCTTGGTCACTTAAGTGCTACTGGTAGGGACGGTTTATGATTGTCTCGACCTCAAAGGTTAATGTCCAAGATCAACGATCAAAATCCACAAACACGCTCTGATTGAGCTGACATTTGTCAGTAATATACCTCGTGACATCATACATACAGAACAAGTACAGTTTACCCCACCCGTGTCACAGGGGTCACGTTATAAGGTGAAAGGGTCAAATCACTGCACGCTTCACTAATCGTGAATCATGAGTGACACTGGGCTTAAATAATTCTTATGACATTCTTAACATGTTAGCGATACTTTCAGATCATTAAAAGTTCTTAGGGGGTCATAAGCGGGGTCACCCGACAGTCTAGTTTCTTCTTCTTTCTGGCAACACTTCAAATGCGTCTAGCTAGTCATGGTCTAACGTATTCTGAGCAGATTCACACCAAATAACCGTCAAGTCATCCATTTATGTCTTATGACTTTGACCCCTGTCGAGGTCATCTAGTGACAGGGGTCAAAAGTGTGGTTTTCTTTAAAATGTATCTCCTACAGTTTACATTGCATGATAATGTGGTCTTTTATTTCTTGTCATGTCTCAGGCATGACTAGTTTCTTACAAGACGTCTTTCAGATTTTTTTTATATCGGGATCAAAGGTCATTAAGGTTCAAAGGGTCAATTTCGGCAAAAAATGCTAAACATAAGACCAAATTGGCTATATTTTAGCCTATAGATGACAGATAAAGTCCGTTATTGCTACAGTGATGTAACAATAATGGTAGGGAAGGTCTATGATAGTCTCGAAACCAAAGGTCAAAGGTCAAAATCTATGATTTGCTCCACCTCGTGACATCGTAAATACAGAACAAGTACATTTGACCCCATCCGCGATCTAGGGATCACGTTATGGGGTGAAAAGGCCAAAACTCTGACATGCTTGGATTGAGCTGAAACTCAATAATGTGTGCGCTTCTGGATAAAATTGTGAATTTTTGCACACAAGTCCTTTAGGCATAGATAATCCATATAATTGATGGAAGCACTTGCCACCCCCTCCCCTTAATAGAACCCAGCTTGGGTGTCAAGGTTATACAGGGGTC
>JAMKCH010077479.1:0-46570 GCA_023653785.1 Ophioderma brevispina | reverse complement strand
CTAGATGGGCTGTCCCAAACTGCTTTAGGTTCAAAGTTGAGGATGACCATTGCTCAAACATCTGTCATTGTCCAAGAGGATCGAAGGGATACTGTACTGCAGTGTCATGGATTGGGGTAGCAAAGTGATTCCGTGGAATTCTCTGATCTCAAAGGGTGTGGTGGTGGATTAGCTACCATGTTCATCCATTTCTTGGCGATCTTGATCGTCTGAAGGTTCCTCCTAAGATTTGCAGGAGCTATGCCAGACAGAATTGGGAGGTATTCTACAGGCGTTGCCAAAGGGCAACCACTACAATTCTATTGCCTCATTCAGAACGACATCAATCTTTGTGAATGTACGCTGGGACTCCATACTGGTGCAGAGTATTCAGCAGTGGAGTATGCCAAGGCAACAGTTGATGTATGCAGGTGTCAAAGGATGCACCCCATCCAGTTCCTGCGAGCCGTCTGAGGAGGTTTGACACGAGACTGCGTCTTGGCAGCGGCTGCCTTGGTGTGTTGATTGAAAGTAGGCTGCGGTCCATTGGACGCAGGTACTTCGGTGTTGGGTCATGTGACAGTTTTTCTCCCTCTAGAGTGATGTTTATTCTCTTTTTGCGCATCGATGTGCCAGGTGGAAAACAGAGCTGACGGTCCTGGATTTGCTGAGTTTCAAGGCCATCGTGGAAGATTGGCTTACAGTGATTGGTCGTTCTGCAGCACTGTTTCTAAGGACTCAAAGAGTCAGCATCTATTCCAAGTGCCGTGTCGTGCGTAGGAGTACTGCTAACAATCTCCCTTGGGCATCTCTGAGACGTGATTTGAAGAGACTGGTGCCCAGACCGAACCTTGTGTACAACCATTCCGAATTTGCGCTTACTACTGCGTTGCCATTTTGATGTCTCCAGACAAAGATCTGTCTTTGATGAGCAGCATAATGACTTGACAAGCTTGACCTCAGGGAAGATTTTGAGTACTTTGGAAGGTAGAGGCCGCCCCTCGGTGCCAACACTGTATCGTACGCAGCAATTTTAGGTCAATGAAGACTGCTCCAATCTTCTGCTTCTTCTGGAAGGCTTTCTCGATGTCATTAACTAGTCTTGCTATCTGGTCATGTTTTGATTTCCTCTTCGAATCCAGCTTGGTGCGGGGTAAATTTGCCTCGCCGTATCATTGATCCTGACGAGTATCAGTCGCTCAAACAGCTTTCGATGTAGTAGTAGCGAGATGGGTCTGTAACTCTTGGGCCCATTTGCGGTTTCTTGGCTTAAGGATTGCAATGACCTTTTGAAGTCTTCCATCTGGAGGGAACAGCCGACGTTCCCACGCAAGTATAAAGGAGGAGGTGGAGCCATCGCACAGCCTCGGGTGCCATATTCTTCAGAATTCTGTATGGATGTTGTCATTGCCGGAGCTTGCGCCATTCTTGATAACTTTAATTGCTTCGTGATCTCATCGTAGTGAATGGTTGGGACATGGGCTTGACGGTGGAGAGGTTTTGTAGAAGCTGTTTAATCTCTGCTTAACGCACGAGATTGGGCTTTCGCCTGTGGAGTGTGGTCTTGCCACTTTTCCATTGTTGACAAGTACTGGAGCGATGGAGTTTGCAGAGAACAGGACACTGCTTAGCGGACAGTCCGCGCCGGTGAGCTTGTTGATGGTGTTCCAGGCCTTGCGGCTTGAGTGTGGTAAAGTTGATATGGGATATTCCTCCTCCCCATCTGGTGCGTCTCTTTGGCCAAGCAGATCCAGTATCTGGTTACCCTTTGCTGTTCCCTCAGTATCGCAGTTTGTATTACAATACGCTTTGTATAACTCGTCGATTCCTTTTCCCAACCGGGGTAGGGATTCCTTCTGCCTCTGGAATTGAACGTTAGCGCCTTGGTGGAGCATGGGCAGAAGTCAGAAATGCTCGTTGATGTTAGATGAAGCCGGGTCTGGAAGCGTTGATGACAGTTCGCATGTGGAGTTGTTTGAACTTGGACCAGTTGGCTTCCTGAATTCCATCTCTGTCTGTAGAGGCTGGAGACGTGACCTTGATGTCACTGGTGACTAAGATAGGGCAATGACTTGATCATGGGAATCTAGGGAGGACCGTTCTGGAGCAGCGGGATCGTTTCGCGGTTGACTGTTTTGAAGGTCGGGACCGGTCCCATGTCCATGACTGCTAGAATAGAAGGTAGGTGGATCCTTCCTATCAACAGAAGTTGGAGGTCTTGGGCTTCAGTCCATTCAAGAGCCGCTTTTGCCATTCTTGTCAGTGTTGGGGTATCCCCATGCTGTATTTCTACAGTTGAATCTCCGCATACGAGGAGCTCCGCTGAACTACTGGAAGGAGTTGAAGTCTGCCTCAGGTGGTGGTGGCTTAGAGATGTTGGTGAAGTGTGTTCCCATTGTAAATTTTATCCACTTGATCGGCGAATTCATTGAAGATTGCAGGGTTGATCTCACTTGTTGCCTTGCTTCACATAGGGAGCGATCCCATGCTTGTTGTGCGGAATTAAGCAAAATAAGGTCAACACCTTCGATTTGCAGCTTCTCTTCAGATTCGCAGTGAGTTTCTTGGAGGATGAGATATTCGCTCCTTCTCCCTGGAGAGCTGTAAGAATGTTGCACCGCTTAGCATGGGTTAGACCCTCAACGTTTCAGCTGAGGATTCAAACTTTGGTGCTTGCCATAAGGAAAGTTTTCCTCTGTTAGTAGCTCAGGCCGCTTAGAATTGAGGGTGGTTCTTTAAGATGTTCACTGTGGTGTTTTTAAAACACGATGTTTGGACTTAAGTTTGTTGAATCAGTTAGCCACAACAGGTGATGTGACTTTAACAGGGCCGCCGCGAGAAGGCTCCAACATGACACCCCAAGGCTTCACATGACCCCCGAGAATGCTTCAACTACCCCGGAGAGGCTTCACATAATTTTTTTGAGGGTGTGCCAAAATTTGGCGCAGTGGTATTTTTAAATCCAAATATGGCTGCTACCATGCCTTAAATCACTACAAATCCCTTCATTATTTCTGATGAGACCAATTTTTGGCAGTACTTCGATGTTTTAAAGGTCCATTGACCTGGCCCCCCCCCCTTTAAACGTACTTATAATACCACGCAAAAAATGGTTTCATTCATAGTATGTATCGGTATCAATGTAAAATCCGCATGAAGCAGTATTGAGAAACCCGTATATTTGATAAAATTTGGCATAATATCATGTGTTTTGACAAGCTTTCAAAAGAAATTCCAAAAACGAAGGATTATCGCGCTGCAGCGATTACCCAGTAACAAATACGCGATACGCGCATGATCGTCATCGTGGAAAGGACATGCGCCGTGGCCCATTTTTCTTGCATACGTACACCGTTGACTTCTCGCGGTATATGCGTCGTACGTGTTGTATCATATGGCATAATTGTTCTTGATTTTTGGTGCCTTAAAATACATAATAAGGCTCTGACGTATGTCCGACGGCTGCACTAAAATCAGCGGTGACCGTAACCGGACAGTGAGAATCAGAACAGAATAGCTTATTCAGTTCCCAGTCAAGACACCGACAAGGAGAGAAGTCCTGAGCCTCAATTCCTTTAACGCGTATCCGCTTCGTCATGCCACTTCCGGTGCTCAGTGCTATGCAAATTATGCACTGATCGCGCACGATTGAACCACTCAGCATCGGCGATTGTTTGTCAAGGAGGACTGCACCGAATCACCGGCCGTGGTTTACGCTAGGACGCAGTACACGCGTACACTAAGGATTATTTTGTTAAAGGAATGAGCTTCTACGTTACCTGGAGTGGTTTTTGTTCTTCCCTTAACCAAACCAGATTTCGTCGCCCCAGGTGTTTCACATAGTAAATTTTCGCAAATTAATTGATTATTAAAATAATGTTTAAATGATAACTAATAGCTCTGATCACGTTTTTTTCGTCGTCATACACTGTTCATAGCTTGTCCAGTTGAAGTCATGCATTGTGTCGATGTCCTATTGGTCTTGCTGTTATGCACGGCACTGTGGCATGTGTACCATTGAGCTTTGTTTTACAACTTGGTGCTCTGACGTCATTAACGGGTCAAATCCAACTCCAGCATCTTGATACGCGTTCGCGAAACCGGCGAAGGCCCTGTCAAGTTTGGGTAATATTTGATCCTTGAAATTTAACACTTTCCCGATGTTCACTTTGTTAAAAATCTGTTTGGCGATATGACGGATACGTTTGAGGTGCGAAACTGTAAGAATAAGAAATGTCTACTCAGACGTGTCCATGGACCTTTAAAGCATGAGGAAGTGTTATAATTAATTTTAGGCATTATATTGACACAAAACCCAATACTCCTGCTCAAATCCCAATGGCTAGTACTCATTTTTGATCTTAACCTCTTCCATATACCTATTTATATAACAGAATACATGTTCTGCGGGTGTTCAAACCTGTTACAATTGAACACACTCTGCAAGTGTTATTTTAGCACCTATAGAATGCATTTCGAACAAATCCGGATACATCAAGTGTTTTCCACATTTTGCAGTGTGGAGGCATGATTCTTGTGTCTAAATATATGCTTTATACTTATATGTACTTATGCATTTGATCACTAGAAACCCTTATTTTTAATTTTTCTGTAGTCTACATTTTCCAAATTCAACATGGCAGCCAATATAGCCACCTTTAAAGATATTTAAAACCTATATTATATCTGTATTATATGTGGTTACATCGACTAATTATTATTATAAAGGTGTAAATTAAGATATGGGATAAGTATTTGACCATTTCTGTTTCATTAACATGCAAAATTTTAAGATGGGGACAATATGGCTGCCTTTGTACCTTCTATAAAACCTATAAATTACGATACATCTGTATTGTATTTAGCTATAGCATCCAAAATGATTATTAAAGTTGAAATTAAAGTATGAGATGTATGTCTTTGAACATTACAAACTCGTATCTGGTATTTATGTTTTGACAACATGCTTAATATTCAAAATGACGGCCAATATATTATATGACAATTTGTAGATTTTAAAGATCTTGAAAAGCAGTCATATTGACTGCCATCTTGATTGGTAAGAATGTTAACACACTTGAAATGTCAGATATGAGTTCGTACTGGGTATAGAGCCCAGAATTATGCCTCTATCACAAATACTTTATGAGATATTGTCAATTTAATGATTCCGGGGCTTATTGGATTTCGGGGGTGGCCATATTGGATTTGATGGTAATGTGATCAAATCATATTCCTCGTGCTTTAATATCTGGATATAGAGCATAAACTTACGGTCATTTGAGAGTGGCAGCGGCCATATTGGATTTCTAGAAAATGCCACTTCACAAAATTTTGCACACCCTCCAAAATTATTTGCTTAGGTCCTCATAAACAAAAATCGATCGATAGAAAAAAGTCTGTACTCCATTTTCATCCTGCGCCCACAATTCCCCCTGACTATTTTCAAATTCGGAAAAAAAGGAAACACAAAATATGTACAATGCGTTGTAACATGTCCAATTAACCTATTTTGAACACAAATGATGTCATTTTTAATATGTCATATTTTTGGTAGGTGGCATTATCTGCCGTGTAACTTTCCCACTGGCTTGTACAGTGGCGTGATGGAGATATAGCAAAAGCAAAGTGATCGCTATCAGAATATAAAGGGATAACTATTATTTTATTGTTTAATTACATGACTATATCCCTAACATCCCTTAACTGCTTCAAAACGCACCTGACAAAAATCACGGAGCGGACCTTTGCCTTTGCAAATGATGTCATTTTTAATATGTCATATTTTAGGTAGGTGGCATTATCTGCCGTGTAACTTTCCCACTGGCTTGTACAGTGGCGTGATGGAGATATAGCAAAAGCAAAGTGATCGCTATCAGAATATAAAGGGATAACTATTATTTTATTGTTTAATTACATGACTATATCCCTAACATCCCTCAACTGCTTCAAAACGCACCTGACAAAAATCACGGAGCGGACATTTGCCTTGAGTAGTGTTAATTGCTCCTAGATCTGACAACAAAAATACCGCTACCTCACTTTTTGCGGTGATTGTCAGATTTTCCTCTAGGGACGACAGGGATATAAATACTTAAACAGAAAAAAAATCTTAATTACTTGTTTTAATTAATAGTTTTTACTGACACTCCCGTACTATATCTAATCAACGTGACGATGGATTGTTTTTCATGAAAAGATGCGTATCCAAAAGTTACACAAGTATATCGTTAGTCGTTAGCCCTCGTCTACCGAAGGGGGTGGTTATCCCCCTTTTTTATGATGCCAAATTATTTAATGTAATTTTTTTTTTTTTTTTTTTTTGGGGGGAGGGGGAAACCACCCTACCCCTTCGGGAGAGAAGTACCAACATGCCTAGCAGAACACAGGAATATCACAGACACTTTGGTACCAATAGATAGCTATTGTCCCCCTCTTTCCATTGATACCAAAATGAGTACCAGCATGCCTAGCATTACGTCTATGGCAAGCCATAAAGGCCATAACGTATTGTCGCAACGCGTTGTGAGAAAGTAGCAACGCGTTGCGACATTTCGGCAACGCGTTGCGGCGTCGGCCAATCAAAATAATTAATTTCTGTGACGTTTTCAAAAAATAGATCCACAACGCGTTGCGGCAATACGTTATGACCCTTATGGCTTTAACAACGCGTTGTAAACTTCACAACGCGTTGTGAAGGCAATAAGGGTCATAACGTATTGCAGCAACGCGTTGTGAAGGTTTGCAACGCGTTGTGAAGGTCGCAACGCGTTGTGAGATTTATATCTTTGAAATACGTCACAGAAATTCATGATTTTGATTGGCCGACACCGCAACGCGTTGCTGAAATATCGCAACGTTGCCGAAATGTCGCAACGCGTTGTGACTTCTCACAACGCGTTGCGGCAATACGTTATGGCCTTTATGGCTTGCGATATACGTCACATTGACGTCATAAATTTTGCGTGTCAGCAAATGTCCATAGACACACATGGGGGAATAGGAGAAAATTCATTTTTTCGTCAAACAAGTTAGGAATATCCGATTTTCATGTGGGTTTTGGCTCTACCTGATGGGAAAAGGCTAGTTTTATGAGAGCGTTTTAAGGTAGGATTATCGGCTACGGCTTCATGACAAGATCTTACTGAAATTGTCATGAAATGTTGGTATTGGTGAAAGAAACATGTGTACCAAATTTTATTTTTTTCCAAAAAGGGGTTTTGGCGATGTCACCTAGTGCATTTTCAAATTTCATAGACTTTATACAGGTAGTGATTTTGTCAGAAAAGAAAGTGGACCAAAATGGGACAATTTTGTGAAAAACTATTTTCATTTCATTTTTAACTCAAGTAATTGATGAGTTATAAGATTGGTGTTTGTTTTTTATGGTTAGAGAAATATCAAACATCCATGCAATTATTTTATTTTTCTGTGTGTCATCAAAAACAAAGAACAGGTGGTCGCAACAACACCTTTTTTGGTTGAGTATTTCTAGAAATACTAAAATATCTACTTTTTATAATTTTTTATTAAGAATAATAAGAAATTACAACAACTTGGTGTTGAATAAGGTGTCATATGAAAGGAAATCAAATTTAGAAAATTCTTACGCTAGATTTTGCAGATTGAGTGTTTCTATTTGAAATAACAGGTGTTTTTAATTTTTCCTAAATTATTTTCCCCTAAAATCACTTTTTTTAAAGAATTAAACACTTGATTTAAAAAAGCCATTGTGAGATTTTTAGATATTTTGTTTATACACACATCCCTTGAGTTTCAGCTTAAAAACACCTTCCATTTAGGCTTGGAAAAATTATTTAATAAAAAAAATTAGGGATTTTTTAAAAAATAAAGAAAAAACACTAAAACAAATCATACTGTCTTGAAACTGCCAAAATATGTGGAGAAAGGTTCAATCCTTTCCATAGTCGAGTTTGGACTAAATTGATTTAGGTGAGTTGATTTTATGGTCATTGTTCTGTAAGACTAATTTATCCGATGATCTACCTTAATGCTATAATGATGTTTGTTTGAGTTGCTAAAATTGGAAAAAAAATCCACCCTATATTCAGTATTTTTATAGTTTTCTCAAAATATGACGCCATAGTGACGTCATAATGGGGATGGTGGTACTTATTTTGATACCGATGGAAAGAAGAAATTCTAAGCTATCCTGTGGTACCAGATTTACAGGAATCACATGTTCAGTAATGAAAAGCAGTAAAGCACAGTTTTGTTTTGTTGCTAAGGTAGACGAGGGTTAACTGGCAAACTGTTGTTTGCGGGTCCCTACGAACCCACTGTCCACTTAAGTGTCAATTAGGCAGGTAATGTGATCACTCAGGGTTTATTTTTTACTCTAATTGGTGTAGAGTGTTTTGGCCAATGACCAAAATCAAGGCAAATATTCGCCATTTAATCGATTCATCACCACCTTACAAAGAAAGAAAAACAAAATTGCAGAGATTCACATTGTCCCGAAATGTTGTACCCGAAGATTCGACGTTTTCGGACTTCAACTTGCCACTTGCAATTGTGGGCAATGTACCACTTTTTTCCCCTCAGGGGAAAGGGTTCATCAGTGTTGCCAGGTTCTAAAAAGGAACTTATTTTTGCTTTATTTTTGTAAGGAAAAAAAATAACGTGCATTTCATGCATCCCGCCCAATACACCGAACTCATTGGAGCAAGCTGTGTCTGAGCCCTTTCTCAAAGAATTATGGTTGTTTTACAACATTTAATACACCGCTCTACTACCACCTTTTTCCCCTGCGTACATTGTGGATTTGTAAAATGATGGCTATTTTATTCAATAGTCGCTCTATATATATATATATACTACCACTTTTTTCCCCTGTGTACATTGTCGATTTGTAAAATGTTGGCTATTTAATTCAAAAGTCCCTCTATATATACTACCACTTTTTTCCACTGTATTTTTTTCCTGAGGGGAAAAGTGGTACTATATACTATACTACCACTTTTTCCCCTGTCCTTTTTGGCAATTTTGTCCCTCTTTTGCTATATATTATCTTTTTCGCTCTATATATACTACCGCTTTTTCCCCTCTATTTTTTTCCTGAGGGGAAAAAAGTGGTATAAAAATTATATATTATACTACCACTTTTTCCCCTGTCATTTTTGGACTCTTTTGTCCTTCTTTTACAGTAACCCCCTATTACTAAACCCCCTTATCTACTGTCACCCCCAAAAGCTACTCAGCAAGCGGAGTCTGCGCCCCTTTTCAAACGGGGGATTCTCCCCAGTCGTTAGAACACATTAAGAATGTTGCCTATTTATTTGGGAGGAAATTATCTTCGTCGCTCTATATATACTACCACTTTTTCCCCCTTGTGTAATTATTTTCCTCAGGGAAAAAAGTGGTACTATATATTATGTTCGTCACTCTATATATACTACCACTTTTTTCTCCTGTATTTCTTTCCTGAGGGGAAAAAAGTGGTACTATATATTATGTTCGCCACTCTATATATACTACCACTTTTTTCCCCTGTATTGTTTCCTGAGGGGAAAAAAGTGGTACTATATATTATACTACCACTTTTTTCCCCTGTCATTTTTTTTGGCAATTTTGGCTTCTTTTACAGTAACCCCCTATTACTAAACCCCCTTATCTACTGTCACCCCCCTAAGCTTGCTGAGTAGCTTTTTGGGGTGACAGTAGATAAGGGGTGGTTTTGTAATAGGGGGTTACTGTAAAAGAAGGACAAAATTGACGCAAAACGGACAGGGGGGAAAACGTGGTTAGTATAATATAGTAGTACCACGGGGGGCGGAAATTTTGGGGTGTCCAACGCTCGAAGGGAAACAACAACACAGGGGAAAGAAAAGTGGGATAGTATATAAAGAGCGACGAACACTCTCTAAGATAGTATGCAGACAAAGGAGGAGAGGCAAACATAATGGGGTTATTTCCACAGAGTAACTTAGTAGGTGTACAGGGAGAAGACATCGTCCTCAGTATAGACGACGATACGTCGAAGATAATACTACCTGCCAGTTAACAAGGAATAGAAGTTCACACACAAGGTGCTAAGCAACAGTCGTTATGTTGTCGGTGAACGACTTGGTGGAGAATCCCCCCGTTTGAAAAGGGGCGACGACTCAGCTTGCTGAGTGCTGTGGGTGACAGTAGATAAGGGGGTTTATTAATAGGGGGTTAAATGTACAAGAAGGACAAATTGATAAAAAAAAACGGACAAGGGGAAAAAAGTGTAGATAAATATATAGTACCACTTTGTTTCCCCTCAGGAAAAATTACAGGGGAAAAAGTGGTAAGTATATTACTAGAGCGACGAATCATAATATTAGTACCACTTTTTTCCCCTGAGTAAAATAATTACACAGGGGAAAAAAGTGGGAGTAGATAGAGCGACGAAGATAATTGCCTCCCAAATAAATAGGCACATCTAATTGTTCTAACGACTGGGGGAGAATCCCCCCTTTGAAAGGGGCGCAGACTCACTGCGAGTAGCTTTCGTGTGAGAGTAGATAAGGGGGTTTAGTAATAGGGGGTTACTGTAAAAGGGACAAAATTTACAAAAAGGACAGGGGAAAAAGTTTAGTATACAGATATAGACCAACTTTTTCCCCTCAGGAAAGAAAAATACGGGGAAAAAAGTGGTAGTTATAATAGAGCGATCGAAATAATAAATAGTACCACTTTTTCCCTTCAGGAAATAAGTACACATGGGAAAAAAGGGCTTACTTGGTTTTGTGAAACTAAACGAAACAGAACTCCTATTGGATTTACAACAACGCTTTCTTCCGTTATGCACGTTATCATGCATGACGGAATAAAGCCTGTAATCCAATTGGAGTTTCTCTTTCGTTTTCGCAAAATACAGTATGCCGGAAAAAAGTGGTAGTATTATAGAGTCGACGATAAATTTTATGAAACCGCCATCCATTCAATATTTTGATAGTATCACAACAGGGGGAAAAAGTGGTATATATATAGAGAGCAACTATCGAATAAATCTCCAACATTGGTACAAATCGACAATGTAACCCAGGGTGAAAAGTGGTAGTATATAGTAGAGCGAGCCACTATTTTGAGCCTGTTTAAAATCTGGGCGTATTGTGTGCGGAATAAATCAAATAGAACCTTATTTTTTTTCTACTTTAATATGACCAAACAATAGAGGCTTCTTTTTCAAAACTGGCAACACTGAAAAACTTTTTTCCCCTCGGGGGAAAAAAAGTGTACATTGCCCAATTGTGATTTAGCACATTATATGTGGTTAATAATAAATATATAATAATGATAATAATAACAGAACATTTATATGGCGCTCTACAAGTAACACACAGGGGGGGCGCTTTCGAAAAAAACAATAATTTGTGCGAGATCATCTTGGAAAGAGATGCTAGATGGAAGCACATTCCAAAGCAAGAGACGCTGCAACTTGACGCACCTATCGCCTGTTTTTCTTTTTAGAGCGAACACCGTGAGACGGTAGCATCAGAGGCCGAGCATAGTCTTTGCCTATAATAATAATAATAATATACAACATTTATATAGCGCCTTTTTCCAAGGATTCAAAGCGCAAGCCTATTATTATTACGCTGCCATCAGGAAATCGTCACAATCATTTCGCTTCATCTAGGCCGGCAGCTGGCGAAGCGCACATCCCTATCAGCACTTAGATTTTAATATTCCCCCTAACAGCTACCCGAATATCGCTTGGGTCGACGAAGCAAGTGAGGTAAAGTGCCTTGCCCAAGTGCACAACACATTGGCCACAGCGGGGCTCGAACCCACAACCTTCAGATCATGAGTCGGCCGTCTTATCCACTGGACCACATGTGCCCTCACAATAACTGCCTGAAAAGATGCAAACGGATAAGATCAATGAGATAAGTAGGAGCTTCATTACTGATGCATTTGTAAACATGCCATCAACTTAAAGATAATTCTTTTCTTCACAGGAAGCCAGTGTAAAGACCTTAGGAGGCTGACAGTGGGCTGGTCCCGTCCACACGCAAACACCAATCGCGCAGCTTTATTTTGCAAGCGCTGGAGGCGTTTTTGTTCAATGTCACGCGCACCATATAAAAGCGAGTTTGCGTAATCAATTCGTGAAAGGACCAGCGCTCTGACAGCGTGATGACACGCGTCCTGTGTGATAAATTGACGGATACGCCAGAGATTACGAATGAAAGTTCACAATTTTACAAACATTACTAACATGATTTGACATGTTGAGTGAAACATCAAAGTAAACACCAAGGTTTTTAACTAAAGTTGAAGGCTTAAAACAAGTATTACGAAGTTTTAACTCAATGTCAGGCAGGGTATTAAGCACTCTGGAACTAGCAATGACACCAAAAAAAAAATCAGTTTTGTCTTGGTTGAGCTGTAGCTTATTTTGGTGTAGAGTGTTTTGGCCAAAAGAATCATATTCAGTATTATATTTATGGTTGATTAGTGTTACGTGTTAGTAATTATTTTAACCCTAACCCCGTGCCAACACCATATTTTTACGCCTCATTTTAAGTTAGTAACAAAGCCGAGAGAGTCTCGGAAGCTGCGGTACATGATTACCTGAATCTATAACATGCAAACCTCTTATGTAGCGTTTTTATTTGCATTTGATTTGTTTGTTTTTGCTTTTCTTTTTTGTTTTAATTTATTTTTTAAATTCAATTTTCCCTTTTTTATTTTTTGTTTTTTTATTTTGTATTATTTTTTTTGTGTTATTTTATTATTTGGATTTTTATTTATTTTGATTTTACATTTTTTATTTGAATTACCTAGAGAACAAGTCGTTAGGATGAGAACGATAGTTATACTTCTCTTCCAGCCCATCCTGATTGGGATATGTTACTACTGCTAATTAAGGTAGCTCATCCAATCCTTTTCACGAAGTAAAGAAAGATCGTGCAACTAACTCTTAGACACGAACCGTGTTCCACGGGTCAATAATGTACAGGTGTCACGTCAGTGTTCTAGCAAATATCAGTTATACCATTTTTCAGCTGCCGACAACGCACGTCGGGTGTTCAGGTGGAATGCAAAATAATTGATATTTCCCTGCAAAAGATTTAAAATACCATATATGTGTAATAAATTCAATGCAAATAAACAATTACACATACATACAAAATATACACAATTGTGGAGTAAAAAGATACAGATCAGTGTTCGACTTGCTCAAGACTAATCCTAAAATGAGCCTACACTCATATGACGCATGCGCATATTAAAGGGGTTTTTCTGATCGTGTCCAAACAGTGGTTCTCAAATATGATCCAGCCAGAGATGGTAAACGTCTGGCTGCTTCACTGAATTCCGCAAGGTCCTTGTTTGTGCATTGATGCTCCAACAGTGGGCAGACCAAGAGATTGGCTGTGGTGGTATTCCACAACCACAGGTAGTGTCCTGATCTGCTTCCAGGTAGCCTCACTTCTGCAAGGAGACCTTAGATCGGCCAGTTCTGGTTCTCATCTGTTGAGGCATCGGCATTAAGCCCATGAGGAGTCAGCTCCAAGTGGAAGATGCTCACCAGGTTCAATACCGATAGATGGTACTTGGTTGATGGCAAGTCTTTCTTTCTACAATGTGACTCTCTTATACTCCTTAGAGACTGATTCAAGAGGTTGACTTTGCTTAAGAAACTCTTTCTGGATCTAAGGCGGTTGGCAGCAGGTCTCTGTCCAGACATAGGGTGCTTCACATTAGATACTTGGCAGCTACGTTCTTGCATGCTCGCTACACTACGACGGATGTCTGGTGGAGCAATTCCTGCTAGGATGTATAAGTTCTCCGTTGGTGTTGGACGAAGACATCCTGTGATAAGCCGGCAGGAGGCATTTAATGCTGAATCAAGCATACAGGGCAAGCATACTCTGCCACGAATAGCGCGGGGCAAGTGCCGTCGATCTTAGGGTATGTGAGCGAGCACCCCATCTTGTGCCAGGGAGTTTGTTCAAGATGTTATTGCGTGAACATACTTTATTCTTCGTCTTCTGGATGCGGGTCTTATAGGAGAAATTGCGGTCCAAGGTAACTCCTAGGTAGACAGGGTTATCACAGTGCTCCAGGGGTGTTCCAGCCCAGGTTACTTTTAGCTGACGTTTGGCTTCACGGTTGCATAGGTGTAAAACACACACCTGTGTCTTGAAAGGATTTGCACGTAGGTGGTTTTCCTCGTAGTAAGGAGTGCGTTCATCCAAAGCTTTGGAGGGTCTCTCTTCAACAACTGCAAAGTCTGCATCTTGTGCGCTAATTCCAAGATCATCTGCACTTCTAGGTTGGTCGTTGGTATAGATGTTGAACAGGAGAGGTGCAAGCACGCTCCCTTTTGGTAGTCCATTCTTGAGCTTACGCCATCAGCTCTTCTTCGCTCCTAGTTGAACAAAGAACATCCTGTTTGAAAGCAATCATTTGATTTAATAGCTCAGTCAAGCGGATATCCTTGGTGAGTTCCAAAATCTTATGGAGTAGGCATCTGTGATTAGCAGTGTCGCAAGCTGCTGATACTAGATCAACGAACACAGCTCCGGCTACCAATCCCTTCTCAAAACCATCCTAGATGTGTTGAGTTAGGTTGAGTAAAAGGGTGGGCAGCGATAATGCAAGGGAATCGAAAAATATCGAAATGCATTTTCTTAGCTTATAAATCAAAGATAAATATGTGCAAGTCCATATAACTACTTTAATGTAGGAAGAAAAACACCAAATAGTGAAAAAATGAAGTACACTAGTACAGAATAAACAAAGATCAATAATATTTGTGTTTGAGGTCAAACTGTACAGGTCATGGTGCACAATATTACGCTCATAATCTGGGATATTCACACGGAAATGTTTTTGATCCCAAGTCGGAATTTTGATACGCACGTATAGAAATTACAGAGTCGGATAAAAAGTACTGCCTTGGTTTCAAACCAACCACTTGCACGTTATGTTAGCACATCTATGCCAGTAACAAAAATACCAAAATACGAATTTTGTTGATTTTTTATGATATTTCGGATCAGCAAATCATCCCTTTAAATTCAACCAGGGGTGCACCAGGGGCCATCAAACGTGAATCTGGCCATACCACAGACTTACGAGGATAGTAACTGGAAACTGCTTCAACCAACTTTTCACTCAGATGAATTAACAGTTTTTACCCACCCAATGTGCGAAAAATCACGTTTATACAACAGTTAATGACAAGCACCGACGCAACCCCAGAAAGATTTTTTTAGGGTTGCGCCGGCGCGGTAATCGAACCCACGACCTTCCGATCACTAAGCGGATGCCCTATTCACTAGGCTACCGGCTATGCCCGATAAGCAGATCTCAATGCTGTGCTGTACAGAGTGAATCAAAAAAACTTTGTGCATAAAAAAAACACACAAAATTTGACCCTGATCTGTTTACTCAACAGTGACGCAGTTGATGTTTTCGTGATCTGCATATTTTCGACTTTCTATGCTGAACAAACGAAGGAATTTGGTGAAGAAATGCGGTAGATATGAAAGATTTTCGCGGCTGATCCATTCCAATGGAGTTTAAACAGTAAACCACATTTTATGTAAATGAATAGATACCTCACTCGTATTGACAATGATATTCTTCCTAAAAGTGGTTTATTGTGGCATTGGCATGTTAAAAGTAATTACAAAACATTCTTTCTTATCAAAACAATAATAATATAAAGAATGCACTGCAAAAACAGTGCTTAGAAATTAAACACTTTTCTAAACACTATTTTGCACCACGTTTCTAAACATTTTGAAATGTCTGTTTAATATCTAAACACATATCTAAACATGTTTAAAATCTAAACATGTTTAGGGATTTGACATTAGGTGTTTATACATTTTATGCCAAGTGTTTAGGAATTAAACATGTCAAATCTCTAACCACTAATTTGCACCACGTTTCTAAACACTGTGAAATTTGCAGTGTGTAAGTTTTTCTATAATTGTTAGCATAAAATATTGTACAAAATTAAATGGATCAGATGAATGAGAGTCCCGGGTGAGAGTCCTTTCAGTGAAGTGAATGTAATGCAAAAAATCAACTTAATCAGATGAAACTTTAATTGATCAATACATGTTTTAAAACAAATTTGATACAGCCCCAGATAATGTATTTTGGATAAGAGTTTCTTTGCACATAAACAGTATTGGGCAAAAATGACGCTGTTCTAAAGACACTTTGATATTGTTCTTACCCAGTCCACAATAAACGTTATGTATAAAATGGGCTTATTGGGTTTGGCAAAGAAATTATTATAATACGTCTGTTTTCTTAGATCAGTTCTTCAATTAAATTAAAAATCCTTGAATATCGACTTATACATTTTAATTTGAAGAATTGTCTTCACAGTTAATCCAGCTCATGACAATGGTATTCAGCTACTTGATGCTAGAATTAAGAGAATAAGGTATTGAGAGGGGATCTTGTTTTCACTATCTGAACCAGGTAATAATTGGCTTTTTGAACACTGTAAAACAGTGTTTAGAAAGTGAAGGCAAGGTGGTGTTTAATGTTTAGCAATTAAAACACCGTGTGTTTAGAAATTAAACACATGGTGTTTAGAAATTAATCATTTGGTGTTTAGAAATTAAACAGTTGGTTGTTTAAATATTTGACATGTTTAGAGATTAAACGCTTCTAAACGTTTGAAAACGTTTGGAAATATCGCCCATTCTTTTCAGGCAATTTTTGGCTAATTTCCTTGCTCCGCACCCTGGGTGGATGGATTTCTGGATATGTCAGTGGCAGGGGGATGGGGGGATAGGCCTATATCCCCTCCACGTTTTGCGATGGGGGATGGTCAATGTAATCACCCCCCCCCACACACACACACACTTTTTCGTATCTTTGTGCAGCAAAAGATGTTTTGTATTGTATCTCATTGAAAATCGTGGTATTTAGTCGGATTTTGCCAGCATTTTGCACTTAAAATGCTGAAAATCCCGGGAGCTTCCGGGGGAATCGCCCCTGGACCCCCACCAGGGGCTTTGCCCCTACGCCCACCCACTTTACGCGGGCCCCTGGATTCCACGCCACATGTACATATTTACCGTTGTTTGTGTTTTGGTTACTGTTAATTAACATTATGAATACTTGAATGTTCCATTCAGGGGGAATAGTTGTTTTAATGTATAAAATACTCAATCAGGAAATGAACTAATTTTAATTACAAAGCTTGACCAATCGTCTTTAATTTTACATATTTACTCAAAGAGTAAGAAATAAGTGTTGGTTAGGCGACGACTTTTTCGTCTTCATGATTGAATATTATTATTTATTTACACTATACGCAACTTGAACATTATATCTAGCAGTAGCGGGACATTTTTGGGGTGCTCCAATTTGGTAAAAAAATGAAATAAATTGTTCATTTAGCTTAATGTGTCAAAATAAGGAATAGTTTGTAGCATCCGCAATGCATAGTTATCATGTTATATATGTGACAAAATAGGTCATGGGGCAACAAAAAAGTAAACCACTTACAAATTTAAAATATTTTCAACTAAATTTGCAAAGGAAAATGAGTTTTGGAAAGCGAGCATTATGCGGCCTTATCGTTCTTATTTCTAAACTGGTGCTACTGGATTCACCCCTGGGATGGAGGATTTCAATATTTTGCGGTGCAAAATTTCGCATTCCCCTCGCTTCTGTTTAAAAAAATCGAATTCCACCTTGTTTTCCCAATTTAAAAGTTCATATTCCCCTTTCTCCTTCTCCTAGCGCTGTAATTCGAAACTCGAGTCGTGGCGATGCATACACTCGACGTGTAGCGTTGCAAACTCGCAGTGTAGCGGCTGGCACAAACTCAGGTGCAGCTAGGGGAACTCTAGGTGTAACGTTGCATACTCGAGGCATAGCGGCGGAAACTCGAGGTATAGCGACAGAAACTGGAGGGATAGCGCTGGAAACTCGCGGTGTAGCGATGGAAACTCGAGGTGTAGCGACGGAAACTCGATGCGTTTCGCTGGAAACTCGAGGTGTAGTGAGGAAAACTCGGGTTGCGGCGCGGTTAGCACGAGGTGTATTGATAGAAACTCGCGTTGCGGCGATGTAAACTCGAGGAGTAGGGATGTAAACTGGAGGTGTAGCGAGGCAAACTGGATAGATAGCGCGGTAACTCGGCGTGGTGCGGTTGTGCGTGGCGTGCCATACTTTACTGTATGTTGGTATAGAAATGCAAACAATGAAATAGATTTTTCTCAAAAATGTATTTGAGAAAAAAAATAATTTAAATTTTGACTTGGAAAATCATCTCAGAAGGTATGATTTACAACTTAAAAAAAAACGACCAAGCACTAAGACTTAGTCTGTACTGCTCCGAGACATTTTGTTCTACATGGCCGGCGTGAAAAACTGAAATGATTTGCATACTCTGTCGACATGGCCTGTGTCCACTGAGATTCTTTTGGGTATGCACTGCCCTCATTCGGCAATAGCAAGCCAACTGGAGCTGGTTTTATTTACTTTTGCATGCGGCATGCGAGTATACTCGTGCATTACTTTTTCAACCTGGAAGTTAATATAATTGCAAGCCGGATATCCCCAACTCTCTGAATTCAATTTATGCAATATGCATACAAGTGCATTGTAAACAACCGTGTAATGAAGCTGCCTTTGATACGGAGCCGTAAGGGTCATGGAAAATATTTTTTTAATTATTATCAATCTCGTTTGAACGAGATAATAACTCGTTGCACGAGTTACGATCTCGTTTGTACGAGTTTTAGTAACTCGTTTGTACGAGAAACTATATCTCTTTTGAACGAGTTTCTGTCTTCTTCTTCTCGTTTTGTACGAGTTATTAACTCGTCTTGGTATGAGATACTAAATCCTCGTTTGTACGACAGACTATCTCCTCGTTTTGGGTGACGACTTCATTATCGCGTTTTATTCCGAGTTATTATGTCGTTTGTATGAGATACTATCTCGTTTGTACGACAGACTATCTAGTTTGGTGAACGAAGTTAAGAACGCATACTATCTCGTTTGGTGGACGAGATACTATCTTGTCTTGTACGATTACTTAAACTCGTTTGTACGAGTACATCTCGTTTGAACGAGTTTCTTCTGTCTCGTTTTGTAACGAATTACTATCTCGTTTGTACGAGTTATTAAGTCGTTTTGTATGAGATACTATATCGTTTGTATGAGATACTTTCTCGTTTGTACAATACACTATCTCGTTTGTACGACCTACTAATCTCGTTTGGAACGAGTTTTATTATCCTCGTTTGGTTACAGTTATTAACTCGTTTGTAACGACATACTATCTCGTTTGAACGACAGACATCTCGTTTTAAAAAAACGAGTTACTATCTCGTTTGAACGAGTTATTATCTCGTTATGTACAGTTATCTCCTTTGACCGACATCTATACCCCGGTTTGTAGACATACTGTCTCGTTTTGTACGACATTTACTATCTCGTTGTACGCCATACTATTCGTTTGTACGAGTAGTATCTCTTGGACGAGTTACGATGTCGTTTGGACGAGATAATATTCTCGTTTTGTACGAGATAATATCTCCGGGTGTACTAATGTCGTATAAACGATATAGTATGTCGTACAAACGAGATAGTATCTCGTTCAAAAGAGATAATATCTCGTTTTACGAGATATATCTCGGGGCTACTATGTCGTCACAAATCGAAAGGATGTCGTACAAACGAGTTAGGATTAGTTCAAACGAGATAATATCCGTTCAAAACGAGATAATAACTCGTACAAGCGAGATAGTAATTCGTTCCAATGAGATATTATCTCGTCCAACGAGATAAGAACTCGTACAAACGAGACAGTACACCTCGTTCAAACGAGATAGTATGTCGTTAAAACGAGTACTGACTCGTACAACGAGATAGTAACTCGTACAACGAGATAGTAACTCGTTCAAACGAGATATTATCTCGATTGAACGAGTTAATATCTCGTTTGAACGATCTCGTTCAAACGAGATAGTAACTCGTTCAAACGAGATAGTTCTCGTTCAAACGAGAAGTATCTCGTCAAACGAGAAGTATCTCGTTCAAACGAGCTAATAACTCGTACACGAGATAATCACTGCCCAACGAGATAGTAATCGCGTTCATAACTCGTACAAACGAGATATATGTCCGTCCAACGAGATAGTAATTCGTACAAACGAGAGAGTATCTCATACAAACGCCTTATCACTCGTACAAAACCGATAAAAGTCGTCTCAACGAGATAGTTGTCGTACAAACGAGATAGTAATTCGTACAAACGAGATCGTAACTCGTGCAAACGAGACAGATACTCGTCAAAAAACGAGATAGTTTGTCGTACAAACGAGTTAATAACTCGCACAAACGAGATAGTAACTAGTTCAAGAAACAAAGAGTATGGCGTAACATAACGAGATAAGTAACTCGTACAAACGAGATAGTACTCGTTCAACAGATAGTACTCGTTCAAACGAGATAAGTAACCTCGTTCAAACGAGATAGGTCTAACTCGCTCCATTTCCAATGGGAGTAAAAAGTTATGGGGCCCGCGGTGATCGATGCAGCCGTGTAAAAATACACACACATAGTCGACGTCCATGACCCTTACGTCTCCCGTATTATGTACCCATTGGGCATTTTCAGACTGCTTGGCCATCCTGGTCATTGATTAACACAACTGTAGGAGGCCTTACTTAACCTATGGAAACCTCTGTAGTAAAATTAATGCATTGTACCGTAGTATCATTTACAGTCCCGTATGATGTACATTGTGGTAACTGAATTTCAGGTTGCAGCATCGAAGCGTAGCACGGTCAGCGCGCTTTCTTAACCCTCGTCTTCTATCCAGCCTTTTTTGTAACACGTCCGGTTTATCCAGGGGAAGGGGATGGTGGATACAAACTCTTCGAGAATTGTTATTAAGCACCCGATGCTTATATTTTGATACCAGTGAATAGCTATAATAGTCCCTCTCTTTCCATTTGCGCTAAAACGGTAGGAATCGCGGATTTTCATGTCGTTTTTTCAAACTGTAAATGATTGCCATCACGGGAAATACGATAGCTTTTGTTTTAGGTATACTGATCTCCATCCCAATATTTTCTGCTAGCATGATGCCTCTTCGCCGAGGCAGCGTGCTAGTGACGTCTGCTGGTGGCGGCAACCCGTCGAGCATCTCAGTGTAGAGTCGACGAGTGTTCCCGTGGTCCCGCCCTCATCCCTCCCGTCTTATCCTGGCGCGGTGCACACGTGCCGGGCACTCACTCACCGACTAGACAAATAACAGCCGTGACGGGAGTGGGCGAAAACGGGAGCCCTGTCTATCGAGGAGGTCTGTTTTAATTTGTAGCCATCCACGTTTTGTGCCCAAGTTTTTTACAGTTATCAAAGGCTTCTGCTAAGTTGTATTCGAGAAATAGTTGAAGAGTCTGGTGAAGAAGACATCCCTGGCGCACCGCCAATAGTTGTTTCAAACCACTCTGTAAGATTGTTGTTAAAGTCTGATGTCATGCTTTAGCCTTGTATAGATCTCCTGTGATGTTATCATGTTGAGGCACACTAAGAGCATCACTGTAGAAGAGCGATCGGCCATACTCGATCCGAATGCCTCTTGTATCATGGAAGACAGCAAAAAAACCTCCCATCTTTTCTTCTCGAGAGGCGATGTTGGATTAGGAGCTCCCTGATGACCAGGGGCCGATTTTCACTAACCTTTAAATGCATCGTAAACACCTCGTATAATAACAAACCCATCCGTAGCGCACGATTCCACCCACCTTTTGCCCGTCTAACGATTACGAAAGGGTTTTGATTTTTCCCCGTGTAAATCCCTATAACCTACGAGGCGTTCGTACATTCGAAGGTTTTTTACGGGTCTTTTGTGAATCCATCTAGCTACGAGCTAAAAAACCCTTCGTAGCTACGATGCATCGTAAATGGTTTAGTGAATCGACCCCAGCTCCCATAAGATCCAGCTTGATGGTTTCACCACGTGAGCAGTAACAGATTCAAGTAGTTGGGAGTAACGCTAACACCAACAAACGACTCCACCAGCGAATCACAACAGATTATTATTGCATCAACATCAGCTATGGAAAATTACAGAGGGTCTGGAGTGATAAGACATCCATCACTCCTCCACCAAATTAACGACTTGTTAATTCACTATTCAACCCAGTTGCTTCTGTAGGCTCTGAAAACCGTGGACCCATCAAAAAGATGACAGAAGAAGTTGGAAGCAATTTGAGATGCGATGCGACAGAAAAATCCTTAATATCAGCTGGAAGGATAAGATCCCAAGATCCGAATGAAGAAATTCTGTCAAGAATCTCCTCCTGCCACTTTTCAACCAAAAGGATCCTAGCTCGCATCACTGCCTCGCAGCGGACATGGTTTGGTCACTTGTGGCAGAATGAACAACATCCGTCCGTACCCAAACGGCGATTTTTATGGAAACTGGTCGCAGGCACAAACAGACAGGGAGACCAAGGAAGAGATGGGAAGATGACATCATTTTTGGGGCACCACCTTCACAAGCATATTTTGGAAGACAAGTTAGGAATAGAAGGTCTAAATTTGTTCGAGGAGCCAACGTCCTATGGGATAGATAGATAGATAGATAGATGATAGATAGATAGATAGATAGAATAGATAGATATATAGATAATAGATAGATAGATAATAGAATAGGATAAGTAGATAGAGAGTAGATAGATAGATAATAGATATAATATAGATAGATAGATAGAATGATCGAATCGAAAGAAAGAAAGAATGAATGGCAATTGACTAGTTTTTAGAAAAACAGAGGTTTGTAGAGCCCATTACTATTTCAAAAAATGTAACCCTAAAATAGTCTTCGATTTTTGACGCATACCCTAACCCCGATAAAGGTGCTATCTTTAAATTTTTATTTGAAAAATACCATATAATGATGGGGAAATTATAACCGCAACTTTTTACGAAAGCACTTTACTTTTGGTAAAGACGAGGGTTAATTGGCAACTTACCTTCGCATTCTCCCGACCGCGGTGCGAGAGCATCAAAACAGCGCCCTCATTCGCGCATTATTTCCCTTACCTAAAGGCCGTCCCGTTTTCACTTAATACATGATAGGGATCGTTTCTATTATATAACACATACCTATTGTTATATACTCATACTCTGCCTTATTTCCGTCAAAGTTTATATTGAATAACAATCCAAAGAATCGTCAACAACGCCCTCGCTAATCTAGTTGGATACGAACAAAGAGGTTCTAATTATAGGATAGAGAGGCAAACGTTACGTCATCTTAAGAACTTCCTCGTCGTCGCTGTTTTTTTGCCCGACCAAAAGAGTACCAACAATAGAAAGCATGCGCCTCCGCTCTTCCACATACTGTGGGTGACGCTTGCCTATTAACCCTAATCGTAGTGATCCAAATTGATGTAGGTGTTAGAGGTGGCCATGAGTAATAAATGCACCAGGATCATTGTTCTCAGAAGAACTCTTTTTTCCTCATAATGCCTGCGGCTCTTAGTGAAAAGATGTATGCATTGAGGCGGTTTCTCTAAATCAAGACGACGGACGTTCATTTCATTTCGTGTGTGGCCATGGTAGGACAAAATTTAATACCACCCAATAGCACCCAACATCCACAACTGATATTTTAGACGGATTGTTTGTATCGATTGACATTATGTGTGTATCAAGCTCACCCAAACTAATAATTATTCCGTGCAATATTCAAATGGTCAGCGCCCAGCAGGACTAACTTGGTTTTTGAAATGGCTTTCACCCTTGGATAAGATGCTTCTTATCTCTGCTTGTCGCATTTGGAAGCCCACTCTCTAAATTTTGAGAAATTAATTAGTTTCGAATTTTTTGTTAAGGTGCCATAGACGCTATAGTGGTAATTTCACAAGTTAACACGTTAACTACGGAAAAAAATATCGCGTCAGTCCCGTTCACACATACACGCACGGTAAGTTACTAGTTTGGCGTATTCAACAACTATTTCTTTTAGACTATGGTCGTAGACCAATAACACCTGCATAACCAAATTTCCGTAGTCACCTTCAAAGGGAGAAAGACAAAGAACCCCGGTGTAAAATATTTGATAAAATTTAATTAACAATGACATAACCGTCTTTTGCCCTCCAAATAAAACTTGGCACAACCATGTCTTCTTAAATTATAAATGTCACAAAGCAAGTTCTCTTTCATAATTCAGTTTTAGTTCAGTTTCAGTTTTATTTTACTATTTTTCAGTCAGTACATAATAGAACTAGAACCAATATACATGTATATAAAGAAGGCAATACAAAATAATCATGTGTAACCAAACGAGCATAGCTCAGGGTATATGGGTAACCCTTACGAAGTTAACCGTGAATTACCTAATTACATGTCACAAGGACGACATCTAAACAAAGTGTTGAATAGACCTAACGAGAAAAGTGCAAACAGACCATTGTGTGTTGGCATCGATAGTAAATAGATTATCTGGGGCAAAAAACCTTTTAATATCATAACCATGAGCTAAAAAAACCTTACCTATAAGATACATACCTAGATAGCATAAAAACCCACCCGCCCACCCACACACACAACACACACACACACACCACCACACACACGCACACACACACACACAACCCACACACACCCACACTCACAAGACCACCCACACAAAACACACACACACACAATCACACACACACGACACACACACAAACAAAACCAAAAGAACAATTTTAAAAAACCTAAAAAATCAAAAAAACTAAAAAATTATATATAATAAATATAAACAAAATTTTTGCATTTCCCTTCTGAGAATTGGAATGTCCCAAATTACAATAATTAATTTCACACCGACACAACATTTTTGACTAGAGTTGTTAAATGAGGTCCCGTATGGACAACATGAGAATAGCCAAACGGCAACCTTTCAGGGACCAATTATTACTTCATTTTTTTCTTTTCAGCAAACCGTTACTAAAGATAATTACAATGGCCCGGTAATGCTGAGCCATTGTTAGCATCCATGTTTTATCACCTCCACGATCGGGTTTGAGTAACAAAATACCCGTCCTCTTTCACAATAACTAACCAGTCACATATGATATAGGTCGTTGACCGCGAAGCTTTCTCTGAAAGCAGGTAAATTGAAATACAAAATGATTTAAGACAATAAGTTACGGATTTTAATTCGCACACAGTTGTTAGGTAAAGCTTGCCCCGCACATTCCTGGCTGATTCTTTGTTGTCTTTCTTTCTTTTCTAATAAATTATGAAAAACATGGACAAAGTTATTGAACAAGCACAAGAAGCTGCCAAGCATTTATTTATTTTCGAATGAGGATAAGTATTTTGCGCTTACGTCATTAAAAAAGACTTGTCTAAATCGGAGAGGCGGTAAAACCTAGTTTATTTAAACCCGCAAGACAACAATTGTGTCTGCATTCCCAGATGAAAGGAATCTGAGTGTTTTTCTACAACCGCCCAACCGGTGTAAAGAACTGAGTGTCCCCCTGAGAGAGGTCCAGCTACCAAAATAGCAACATGTACGGAATTAACCGTGACTTGTAGACGAGGCCGTTTGATACAGTGCTGTCAACACATGAATGCATACAGCACTCAATGGAGAACAGAATAGCAATTCGTGTAGGACAATCAGGCACACGGACCCTGGGTATATATTTGACACATGGCCGGGTAAATTGAATATCTTTAGCTCGGATCGCGAGCGTAGCTATTGTTGCACGGGTTGAATGGGGGGGAAAAAATTGAAGGACATTTATCATTTCAAGAAATGGTGTCAAGTTCTATTTGGGCACAGATAGTTTATATGATTTAAGCATTTATTATGAATTTTACGCCTGCTTGGTGATAGGGTTACGAATCGACAGCGTAGAAGGGCATGGCCATACCCTATTTCATCAGATCATGATAGTGAATTATCTGCATGCAAATCATATTTTCGTTTTCGATCAGTAATTTGTGCTAAAGTCCGATCATTTTAAAGTTTTCGAAATATACATTTTGTTGCCTAGGTCTTGTTCTTTCATTTAACACCTCACCTGTAAAAGAAGCATGCAAAATGGCTGCGATAGAACGCCTGAAAGACGTAAAATCTCCAAACCAAAAGTTGCATTTTTTTTGGATTTTTCAATGGTCCTTGTGTGGTATAACGCAAAAATAGGGGTTGTGACAATTAGCGACCCTGGGTCACTAGTCACCCTGATGAATTCATCAGACTAGCAGTTTATTCCGTACAAGTCTGATGAATTCATCAGGGTCACTAGTGACCCAGGGTCGCTAATTGTCACAACCCCAAAAAAAGTGTGTATTGATTTTACACAAAGAGGGTTTTCGACTGAATGAGCGAGAAAGCCTACTTGCAATATTGATTGTGGTCAGCGTGTTCGTGTCGCAGTACAATGCAATGTCTATTGAAAATTCCAGAAACTGCAACTTTTGGTTCGAGGTTTTACGTCTTTCAGGCGCTCTATCGCAGCCATTTTTGCACGCTTTTTACCAGCATTGTGTTAAATGAAAGCGAAAGACCTAGGCAACCAAATGCATATCTTGAAAACGTTCAATATTTTCGGACATTGGCACAAAAGTGATCGAAAAACATGCCGAGATACTTTTTTTGTGCCAACTCTATTTATCAAGACTTACTCGCCATCGGTACAAGTTCGAATACAATGAATACCTATACCGTAGTCGTTCAACGGGTGTGCTTTAGACAAACAAGTGACATCCTTGGTGGGTTTTCCACTTAAGAAATAAAGGGTTTCCAGTGTCATTTATGGGCGAATAATGTGTCCGAGGTCAGAAAAACTAAATAATGGGCGAGGCTGCGCCTCGCCCATTATTTTAATGTTTTTCTGGCCGAGGATACATTATGAGCCCATACATGACACTGCAAACCCTTTATTTCTATTCTATTACATAAAACAGCTTCATTTAATAAGAAAATGCATTGGCGACCCATTATTGCAGAATAATGGGCAGTAAACTGACCAATCAGAATGCTGCATTTTCAATAATGGGCAGCAGAGGTAATAGAATGGATGTTTTGGGTGCGATCGCTCGTTTTATAGCACCGATATAAAACAAAGTCCAACATGAGACATGCCATCAGAAAACATTAGTTTTTAAAGATTATTTAATGGTAGATGACTCGGTCATGGTCCGATTTGTTCATGTGATGTTTTCTCCTTGATGGATCACCCCCGGGGATCACCAAAACATCTAATTACAAATTTTGAGTCAAATCGGTCCTGCCGTTTGAAAAGTAGAAGGAAAATGTGCACTAAATTGGCCCATAGAGCAACGTGTGTTTATTAACCTGGTTGACCACATTTACAATAACAATAATTATAATTCCAATTATATACAGGGTGTCCCAATAAAAGTGGTGCAAGCAGATAAACCCCGATTTCTCAAAAACTGCTGAAGCTTTGCATTTCATTTTCATGAAGGATATTAATTATACTGTTATGACGTCTCGTAGACGTCAAAGGTCAGAAATACCTTTCAAACAAAAATAAATGAGCCTTGTGCACAAGTGATCTAAATTTTATATAATAAAACAGATTTTAAAACTTTAAGGACCCCAATGGAATTAAGCTTTTGTTTTTAAAAGCTTTTTGGGCTATCCTTGGTACTCCTATTCATTCATTATTGGTCTTTGTCTTGTTCTTAAAAATAATTTTAGTGCAATAATCTTATGTATTGTATCATATTTTATATGGTTTTTCTCATTGTATGTATACTTTTGAGTACCTAATAAAATCAATCAATCAATCAATCAATTTAATGATCTTTAATTGGTTTGGTTCAAGAATTTGGTATGTCCAAAACAAAATTACATAAAATTACACACAATATTTAAGATTATAATAGTTTAAGAGTTTACTAGTGTCCTGTGTTGAAAACGTTGCAGTTCAACGATGATATGTCCTCACAGCGAAGACTCCAAAATGACAGCATGCAAAGTCACACTTAAAAATCCTCAGGTAATATTCCATGGGAATCTTCTCAGTCCCGAAGAAAACATTTGTCCAGCAGTTCAAGACGACAAGGTTAAATAAGTCCCTCGACGACACTACTATTCCACAGTATATCAGTCCAAGATAATCACCACGATTTCTATCTGTCCACAATTTGGAATCCTATTTTGATTCCCAGAACTTCTGGCTTCAAAGACGACAGTAGAATAATTATAGCACACTGCTCACGTGGAATTGAAAATATAATAAATCCTGGCACTATGTACAGGTCTACAACCATTATTGTAGACTAAAACTAGCTATAACTATACTGTATAGCTCCTGGTTACAACTGCTGCTGCTGGCCCCGAGACTTTACTCAAATCGCCATTATATATTTTGACTTCACAAAGTTCCCAAGTCTTAAAATAGATATTACCACAGCATCATGCATAAACATAACTTAGCACTGTCAAATCAGATTTCACAAAAATTACATCATCTAAATTGCATCATTTCACATTTATAACTTCATGGGGGAATCCCCAGATCATGCAATGTTTTGATCTTAAAGCATAAACAAGTTGAATCAGTTTCTAAGTTTAGCATTCTTGGGGAATTCCAATTTCTCCCCTTGTGCAATCTATCTAACAGTTGCACCTTGAACAAACAACACCAGGGAATCCCCTGATCTCTTTTTTATCATACACAAAGTACTTTTCCCGTGAGAAATCTTTTCTCAAATAAAATTGAGAAAATAATATTTTGATCAAAATTTTGAGGGTAATATAACAATACTCTTTTGTATAATTTGTGCAATCCCATGACAATCCGCCCAGGCAAACCACAGATATCAACGAATATTAAAGACTGTTTTCATCCATTCCAATGGGATTTACACAGTTAGTGATTATTGGTATATCAGATAGATTCGTGGCTCAATCGTGTGCATTGACTAATGCTACTAAAGTGATAGTAGTGATATGCTACTAAATTACTACAGTGCTGTATCTTAACCAAATCTGACCAAATATTTTACATAATATCTAATAATAATAACTAAGCTGACAATACTTGCTGACAATACTTATTCTTCTAAAGGGGTTTCTTGGGGTAAAGTATGTTAATTGAACAGATTTTAAGAAAGCAGTGGATGTTTATGAAATTTTAGATTCAAGTCAATTGTTAAAGTAGCGATATTAATCAATAAATAACAGGTGTGATCCTCTTAGCTTAGTTCAATGAAAATGAATGACATATTCTTCCAATTGTGTTATAATTACAAAACCTTCACAAAGATGAGAAACGTCAAAAAATCGTGTCTGTTGTGTCATTACATTTGGGTCTGGTTAAAATGGCCAGGCAAACAGGTTACTGCTGAGCAAAGGACTTTCATGTCACTAAGCTTTTAATTCTTTGCTTGTGTAAAAAGAAAATGTGAATTATGATATTCAAAAATACGTGCCCACTTAGTTTACAAGTTTATATATTTAGCAGAAATGATATTTATAACGAAAACTGCACAGGAAGAGATAAACAAATAGACATAAGGCAACGTTTTGATTTGTGCTGATCATAATTGTTAAGAATACATCTGTATGCTTAATCATAGCGTGTTATATTATTTTTAATGCCTATTTGCCATTTAATCAATCTATGAAACTAATATTGTGTGCATTTGTTGTTCCTCAGTTGTTAATAATTAGTGCTATATGCCATGAATACAGCAGTACATTCAATGTGTTGGAAATCACTCACCCGACAGCAGAACAGACAAATGATGTTAACTGTGTAAATCCCATTGGAATGGATGAAAAATAGATGCCCTTTAATAATATGTTATATCTTTAGCTTGCGTGGGCGGATTATCATGGAATTTGCACAATTTATACAAAAGAGGATAATTAATATCCTCCATGAAAATAAAATTCACAGCTTCAGTATTATTTGAGAAATCGGAGTTTAACTGCTTGCACCACTTTTTTGGGACATCCTGTATAACGTGCACGTACCGGCCCCACGGGACGCTCAAGGAACGATTGCCAATTATTATTACGCTGCCATCAGGAAATCGACACAATCATTTCGCTTCATAGTGACAGCTGGCTAAGCGCACAAGCCAAGTGTCCCCCTTGAAGAGGAACGCCAAGAGGTCGTTGCACCCTCACGATTTGCGGTTAGCAGTGTCCTCATTCACTGATCAATATTATGCTTTTACATAACTTAGTGTATATAGTAGGCTACAGTTGTCACTTATAGTGTTAATATAATTATATTTTACTTATTTATATCGTGTAATGGCTATTTAGCTTTTGTAATGCTAATTATTTTATATTGCTTTTGAGATGAATAAAAATTTGATTGATTGATACCAAATAGGAATCCGATTCCAATAACGAAAATCGAAGGAACAACACTCTTTTCGGGTCTGTAGTTATACAAAAATTAGTTCAAGTAGACGAGGGTTAAAGTAGTCATAAATATTTGTAATTTGATATTTGATTGATTGTTACAATTGTAAAATATTTGAACAAAATAACACCAATGTGGGAAATCTCGGCCAATGTCATGACGCCACCCTATAGTGCACCAGTTTTAAACGTTTGGCTGTTTTGAACAACGACATAGTATATACAGTACACAATTGTTCACCATTTAAACAAAAATATTATACAAATATTGAATGCCTAAGAGTGTGATAGTAAAAAAATATATCATGAGGTCAAATTTGTTTTTTTCCATTTCACGAGGCGAAGCCGCGTGAAATGGGACAGTCCAAATTTGACCGAATGATATATTTTTACTATTGCACGAATATAGGCAGTCAATATTTGTTTTATATCATGATATCACCTGTTGTCAAATCACTTCAATCATGATATAAATAGTCTTATGAAACTAGATCACATCACAACATACATTTATCAAACCCACCTTCAGTCAGCGTGGTTTCTGTATTTAAATATGCTACATACCATATCGGAGTACTTAGTCGTAGTGTTTGTTAGTCACCATTTTGAAAAACAAATCATATTCTTGTTAATTGACCCGTATTAAAACGAGCTCTAAACTCTATTTTCCAGTGGCCAATTATTATTCACAGTGAAAATTGATGGGCATGGCCATTTAGCAAGAGCTTGCACAAATACAATAGGCAAATAACCTTGCTACTGTCCACATTCCCTAGGCCCTTTCATGCACACGTCTGCAATTGAAATAGATGAAAGTCAGGCCCATGTTATAGAATATCCCTAACATCCCTAAATGTCATTTTTGTCACTTTCAAAAATTGACCAAAAATCACGGATTTGATTGCGTTAAATTATCCAGGCGCTACAGGTCGAAAAAACAAGGCAAAACTCTACACTCGGATCGGGAGGCGCTTTCAACATAAACTGCTCTGGTAAATCCATGCCGTGCTTGGCCACATCTCTTACCGAAAGCGTCCCTATAGATCTCAGTGTACAGTTTCGCCATATTTTGCTGCCTGCCGCGCTGGTATAGCATGCAAAACAGTTTTGAATATATGAATAAACTTGTTTTGGGGTAGTATACCGTACGGTTAGTGTAAACTCCGCGTATTCGTATGTTAGAAAAACAATTATCATGAATACCATGACTTATAATTATTAACAGTTACCTATTTCAGACTTTTTCAACCCAGTTATATTTATATCGAAAATTGACGTTCAGTGTTGCCAGGGGGGGCCGGCCAAGATAGCGTCGTTTTTGCCGTTCCCATAGGTTTAGCACGTAATCACGAAAACTTGACAAATATTCTAAAGTCGAAAATATGTTTAATATCAATATTTTTCCACTCAAAATCCGTTGGAGTTGAAGAATCCAGTGTAAGTATTTTTTTTGGTATGAATAACGTTACAAACGGGATCCATTTTGAACGAGGCTTGCTTGACCTCATGTTCAATCGCAGGGTCATCGCTATTTATAGCTGCAGACGGGGCTGCGGACATGTACCAGGTAGCCTATGCACGGCGACTGTCTATACTTCAGTGTGTAAAATTTTGATAGGATTAAAGTAAATCATCATATCAATGTAGTTATAATAATATTTTCCTCTCATATTATTGAACTTATGTGCAGTAGCGTCCCAGATAGCAAACTGACGTCGGGCAGACGTCGTCACGGTCGCGGTCGGCAAAACAACGTCAAGCTCCACCCGTTGGGAAAACGGTGGGGAAAATGGTTGGTAGATGGTCGGCCAAAACCACGTCAAGCTGACGTGGGAGAAAACGGTGGGAAAATGTCGTTTGATGGTCAGCAAACCAACGTTCAGCCGACCGTTGGGAGGAAAACGGTGGGGAAATGGTCGATGGATGGTCGGCAAACCAACTTCAAGCCGATGTTGGGAAAAACTGTGGGGGAAATGGTCGTTCGATGGTCGGCAAACCAACCTCAGCCCGACGTTGGGAAAACGGTGGGGAAAGGGTCGCTTGATGGTCGACAAGCCCACGTGTGATCGGGGGGGAGAAGTGGGAAAATGGTGGGAAACTGGTCGTTTTTTTTGTTCGGCAGGCCAACGTTGGGCCGATGTGGAAATGGTGGAGTGAAATGATCGTTTTATGGTTTGTAGCCAACGTCGGGTGGGTTGAAGCTGGGGAAAATGGGGTGGGGGGAAACTGGTCGTTTGTGGGGTCGGAGGGCCAACGTTGTGGCCAGTATATGGATTGTCCCTGCAGCACAGAAATTAGCTAAAGATTTTAATTAGGCCTAATACTAAGGAAATTAGTAGGCCTTAGCCAAAACGGACAGAGATTTTCAGCAAAAATAGGGCTATGCTTAGCAACATTGTGCGTACAAAATAAACATATGGCATTTGCAGTGACTATATTTTTCGATTTTGTTGCACTTGTTTTCACCGTGATACAGGGATTCCTTGAAGCTTTTCGGGGTTTTTTCACCTCTGTGAAGCTGGTGACGTATTTCCCATTTTTTACGAGTCTTTAGTCTTCACTTCGTGTGTGTTTTCATACTGTGAAGCTTTTTACGAATTGATTTTATTATATATTGCCCTTTGATATCAAGCATGACAAGTTAGTAGCTCAATGGATAGTCGTCAGTCTTCAAATACAAAGGTCCCTGGTTCGAATCCCGGGTCAAGGCGGTAAGTCGATTTTCAGTAACTATATAATAATACCTAAAACATAAGATATGAATACGTGTTGTATTAAGTGTGAAAAACCATAGGGAAATGTTCTTTTTTTATTCATGGAGCCTAATTAGTGATTTTATAACGTGGCAAAACATCGTTTTACTATGGTTGGGATAACGTTGGCCCAATTGCTGGCCAAACATTGGTCCAACGTCAAAATACGACACATGTCCATCGTTCGGGCCGACGGACAAAATGAAGTTGGCCCGACGTCACTTGTCGACGTTCGTTTGGACCACCATAGCGTGTGGATGTTGAGGTATGTTGCACCCCAGAGATCTTTGAACGGGAAAGAGGCTTGCCTAAAAAAAAAATTAAAAAAAAACATTGTCGTGAGACATCTTGTTCCATTTTGAGCTGTATTGACGCATTTTCAAGGTAATAACCCGGAACCATTTATACTGCACTTTCGGCCTTGACTTATGAATCATCAAGTTGTCTCCTTGGGGGAATCCTAAGTACCCCTTACGTGAGTGAAAACACTTAGGCACTTAAAGAGACATGAAGAGATTTCCATAAATAAGCGCCCCTATATTTTGCTCGAAACGTAGGTTGTTTTAGCTATATTTGGAAATGCCTACCCAATGATTAGATCGACACCCTGCAAGGTGAATAAGCCGATACGCCCGTCTTTAGTAATAAGAAAAAAAAAACATGGGCGTGAGACATCTTGTTCCATTTTGAGCTATATTGACGCATTGCGAAAGCATTTTTTCCTCATATTTTAAGGTAATAACTGGAAACCCTTCATTTATACTGCACTTTTGGCCTTGAGTTATGATCACAGTTGTCTCCTTGGGGGATCCCTTAGGTACATACGTGAGTGAAAACACAATTAGGCATTTAAAGAGAAACGAGGACATTTCAACTAGATATGTTTTTGCTGCAGATTTACAAATAATCAACTAGAATTAAGATATCACCTAAAATGCTCAATTCCAAAGGTTAGAGATGAATCGGATTTTAGTTTTTTTCATGCAAGGTACACATTTATATACTTATAACAGTGCCATAGGTACGTGTGTGTATAACAAAATTTCGAGATCCGGACTTTTTAAACAAATTTTCTATATAAGGACTTCGATTTGAGCTTAATACTTTCACAAAGTGAGTATATATGGACAAGCATTAGTATATGCCAAAAAACACAATTTTTGTGAAAATTGAGGGGCGCACTCTCCCTTGGAAATCTCTGAGTCAGCCTTTAAAGAGACATGATGAGATTTTCCAGAAACGAAAAAAAAAGCGCCCCCCCCCCCGATTTTTCTCGAACCTAGGTTTTACATATGTGGAATGAGTACCAATGTATTAAGATCGCCCACCGGAAGTGAATAATGCCGAATACGCCCGTCTTTATGTAATAAGATGATGGTTTAGTAGTTTCTGTCGTGCACGACAGAAAGTCAAAGCATGGTTTTCTATGAGGAACGATTACGATAGCAGGCAAGTTCAAAACAAGGTTTGCGGCTTTCTTTTGCACCTGTTTGTCCAATAAACCTTCGAAACGTTCTCGGTAGGTGGTCTACAACCGATCCAGTGAAATTTGAGAGAAATTCATATCCTAAAAAATCTCCTCCTGTCACTTTAAGTGTTAATTGTTTTGTCCTTTTATCCAAAAATTACCAGTACAAGACAATATCAGAACAAAACAAAAGCAAAAGCAAAACAAAAGAATTCTGTTATACTTGCATGAACTAACCAAGTAATATACATTTATTGTGAGGGTGTACGTTCAATATGACTTCACAGAAGTAAACGTATGGGAAATTGACGTGGTACTTTTTGCCACCACTGAATAGAATACTTAATTTGATACCAAAGTTGCAATCATTGAAGTTTGAGCCATGTTACCCCCCCCCCCCCATTAGGGCGCAGCGTGTTTAAAAATAGTCTGGTTTAACAGAGTAAAGCATATGGCTAAGCAATATGCTCAAAGTTATAACTGGTAGATCATTTTCAGCCCGGGGCGGGGTTCTTAGTGGAAAAGGGGGTACGGGGATGTGCGGTATTTTCAGCCGTTTTGGTATAATAAACGTGAAAATGTGAAAAATAGTGCTGCCAGATGGCTCAAAATACATTTTAACAGATAGCTATCTCTCAGCTTCTGGGGCTTCGCCCCAAAACCTCCATGAAAAGCAGGTATAAGGATGGGTAGCAAATCTTTTATTTTTGTATTATTTTCGGGGTAGGTGGCTCAAACACCCGGCCGCACATCCCTACCCAAACCAAAAGTGAGAACCCCCGGGATTTTCAGATCATTTTCAATTAATTATGAAGGGTTCGTATTATATGCACCACTCAAAAGGAATTGTTCATTCCTGGTTTATATTCCTCTTTCTATGATAAACTTTACCCTCGTCTTAAAAAGGGGATGGTTACCACCCCAGTGAACTTTCCTCTGTCGCGTTAAAATGCCAAAGCTATTTGTAAATAACGCTTCTGGGTACTCTTTTCCGGTCATTTAAGCGAAAAAATGTGAAGGTACTATCCGGAGTTAGGGTATGCCATCAAAGTCGAAGAGTAAGAGGAGGTGGTTGCCATCCAAGAATATTTAATGGTACATTTTAAAAAATATTCTACACAGTATGGCTCTAAAACTATGTTTTTGTAATAGTACTAGCCAATTGTCATTATTTAGAGCTCAAGAAATGAGGGTTGCACCGTAGATCAATCAGGTTTTCTTAACCAGTCATTTCATAGCTGGCTGCGCAGCAGTCTATGGAACGCCGTTTGTAAAGATTTGAATTATCATGTGTGTGTGTGTGTGTGTGTGTGTGTGCGCACGTGTCCGGGTGTGTGTATGTGTGTGTGACTTAACATTTGTGTATATATTGTAAATTTAATTATCATATTTGTTTGTGTGTATGTAGCATTTGTGTGTATAATATAGAGATTTAAATTATTTTTTTTTTTTTTTTTTTTACACACACACACACACACAGATTGTGATATTATTGCGCTTATGTCTTACAATTTTCACGGTGTGCACAAGCAATAATATACACACATGTCAAATGTAACATACACACACAAATTATTATAATACAAATGTTACATGCACACACACACACACACAAATTATGACAATTCAAATCTTTACAATCGACACACACACACGTATACACACAAATTATATGATGATGCAAATCTTTACAAACGGCGTTCCATAGCAGTCCTATAAATTTAGTGAACTAATAACAAAAATAAGAACGCCCTGAAAGAAGGCAGGGCTTGAAGAAATGAGGGGACGTTGTGGGGTAAAATATTTCTTTAGAGCGAAGATTGCACGGGAAGGCCTATAAATTTACTTATCATTTTATTATAAAAAGATCTCACACAAGGGTATGAAGTTTATTCTGATATGAACGTCCAGATTTATTGATGGCCTGAACTAATCAGTTTCCCTATCTAAGAGGATTGCACAATGCTCAGGCCCATATATTTATTAAACTATAAGCCCCTGAAAGCGGGTAGGACCATCCGATGGTAGGACCATAAGGGAAATTATGGAGTACACATTTTTATAATTATGGAGGTCACCCCGCCTCCCTGTTCTTTCTTGTATTTTAGATTATAGTAGAAACTCCAGTACATAAGGGGGGGGGGGAGAGAACAGAAAGAAGGTGCCGAGGCATATTGTGATGGGGCTAATTTGTGTCCTCCCATAAACACAGTCACTTCATGGGGGGGGCTGGTGGGTTGGGGGGGGCAAGGGTGCTGAGCAGAGGGCGCCCCGGTTAAACCACTGCCTTTACCCTAAGATTATTAAAATTAAAGTGGAACTATGAGTTGACCACCGTGGAATCCGGTCATCGCTTGACACAATGTCCACAGATGTAAAATATCAGGTTACTTTCCCTTCCCACAACCCCCCCCACACCCACTCACAACTCACACACAACACACACACACCCCACACAACACACACACATACACACACACAATCACAATGCTCCTTGCAGGATTAATTCTGGTCACTAGCCTAACCACTGTGTTCTGACAGCCCAATCTAAAAAACAATAGCATGGGGTGGTAGTAAGATTTGGGGGTTGGCAGGGAAAGAAATGCTATTTATCAACTTTAGAGAAGGTTTGCGGTGTCAAAATTGTGGTCAAAATATATTAGTGCGACCAACTCCCAGATTTGTGATAACATTGTAATCAACATGGGCATGTTATTCCAAATGTTTCATACTGAAAGTAGGGGGTAAACTTTGGACCCCCCATAACTTGATGTGTACAATTTTTTAATTTTTGCATCATGCATTTTCCTGACTCCTGGGAACTATAGCGACATTTATATATGACAACTTTGTTTCAAATTATGGTTCCACCAGCCTATCGAAAAAAAAGGGGCCTCTGCTGCAGCACTATATTTGGAATATTACTCGGGAAAATGTAATCCGAAGTGTCACTGTGGTCCATTGATCGGTCGTTTTCACCATAACTTCACATTATTATTGAGTAGTTACATGTACGTAAATTGTCACGTGAGCGTAAACTTAAATAAATAACCAACATAAGTTTTAAAAGACTTAGCTATTAGCTTGACCTTTTATGATAAATGAACATTTTTTAGTGCAAAATTGCAACAACTATTAATAATAGAATTTGAACACGGAAGAACGTATGCTCAAACATCATGGAAACGTAAACACGATTATCAAACATCAATTACAATGTAAAATTCTTTAAGTATCATTATGATTTAAATATTAGGGAGGTGGCAATAAGTGTAAGATTCACTAGTTGTGTCGTGTTAGGGTCATAAGACAACCAACAATGTTTTGACGTAGGGATCATGTTAATCAGCCCTACTCTGGCCTCGTTCCAATAGAATTACAAAGTTTTATGTAGCAAATGTTATCGACATACTCTATCCCCAAGCAGGCCATGGATAGCTACGATGTTTGGATGATAGGGCCGTGAACCATTAAAATCGCATACGAAAAGGACATTGACCCAAATAGATATCAATTATAGGGTGCTTACACTGATGTAAACAAACCGCAATTTGGAAAGCTCGTTTGCCATGATGAAAGGAATTTATTGGCATAAATCTAATCGGCACATATATAATGAATAATCCCTAAATAGACGTACCAGATGGTTTCAATGGTCATTGGAGTATTCCTTGCGAAAAAAATCCAGTTATTCCGACAAATGTCACGGCTGTACAACAATCATGGAAGCTGCCATCTTTTTTCCCTGTGCGAATTTACAATGCCGCACGCAATACCGAAACAGACGCCAGCGAACATATTTTACATGGATAAACCAAATACAGAATAAAAAAAAGAAGTTTTTACTTAGAGGTGCTAAAATTCCCTTGATGAAAGTCTTAATTACTGTAGATCTTGCCAGTTTTAATAAACAATTTACATGTTGAATCTATTGTGTTATGAGTCATGTATATAACTAACCAGATGCATCGATGAGTCTAATGACCTTTTTGTTTATGACTGAAATGTAATTCATTGTATAATCGTTTTTGGTATGTTTGTTTAACAGTGGACATAGAAGAGAAGGACAACACAACGCGAAAACCACCCATTATCTAATTTTCGATTACCCATTCAATCTCGACAAACTAGGCACTCGATGTTTAATTCATGTGCATACAACGGGCCGTCTGTGTCTATAGCTCTTTGCCGCGGTCGATGCTGTGTCTGATTACAGGAAAAGCTGTCCACAAAACTTTGTAATTTTGACCGGATGTTGTGACCCCATGCTGTAGGGGTCTTTGGAGCTTGCATGTACATTCAATTTCCATCTTTTTTGGCAAGTTGTTGTCACCAAGTAGAGGAGAATTTTGTTCAAAAATACCGAAAACCCCATCAAAATCCGTCATGCCTTTGTGGAGCTACGACGCCTGTAGAAATAAGCTTGCATTGGGTGATTTTGGTGACCCGTAATGTTTAAAATCGTGAATAATATGAAAATGTTCCGATCACTTCCGACTCGTGAGAACGGTGTTATGAAAGGTCAATTACCTTTGTAAGTAAAGTATAACTTCTGAACTGGTGCCCAAGTGCGCCCATACGTGGAATTCTACCTCGAAAACCCCCAAATTGTATATTTTAACTTCGGTTATGTTGAATTTTTTTAACGTTTGTGGCTGTTTGTAGCCGATACCATGTCGAACTGATTGCAATGTCTGTTTTCATCATCTGAATTTGTAGTGTGGTAAGTCATACTTTATACCTAATTAAATGCGTAAATGATAGATTAATTAACCCTCATCTGCCGAAGTGGGGGGGGGGGGGGGTGGGGTGTACTGCTCTCGTCTATTCTTTTGCACTACGAAAAACCCCGCATTTCCCTGTGGTCATTAATGAATTAGGTCATTGCCAATTGGACATTTATGTTCCGTTTCATGGCCACCCCCTCCCATCAAAAAACACTACCGGGGTATAGCAAAGGTAAGGGGGATCCCAAAGTGGTGGTAGGGTGTGCAACCCCCCCCCCCTTTCGGGATGGGAAATACCAACAAGCCTAGTACGCACAGGAATATCACAGACTTTGATGTATTGCAATAGATAGCAGGTGTCCCTCTTTCCTTTGATGAAATGAGTACCAACATCCATAGACAACTACACATTATTTCATAATGACGTCATAATAACGTTTTAATGAGTGGAAAATGTTAAAGTGTTACATATTATTTATTGCCACTAAATTTTGGCAACATTCAATGTTTTCTTCCTAAATGCCAGTATTTTCATAGTTTATTACTTTATGACGTCATAGTGACGTCATCAAACTCCGATTCATTCTACTTTGGAATTGAGCTTTTAAGGTGAGTATCTTAAGTTCTGCTGACTCTTTTTTAATTTAGCTACACAAAATATATATTCGAATCTCTGAATCGTCTACTTTTTTACCATACCTTCCATTGCATATTACATACCATTCTACTCCTGTTTTACATTTATATAATACTATTCATTTTTAAATCGTACACGTATCTTGTCGCCAACATCTTGGCCTATTAACCATTCAATTAGGCCCCAGTTCGTTGTGCTTATTCGGCTGCACTCCCGATATATGATATTGCACTCATTAACTTCGCCATCTTCAACGTATGTTGTATCCCCATATATACAATTATTGACAATCCCGTCCATAAAACCCCCGTCCTGTCCTGTTTTGTTTTGTCCTGTCTTGTTTTGTTTGTTTTTTTTCCCGCCTTTGATGGCCACATACGTCCCAGACTTTCTATTGGGTGGGGTCAATCTTAGTTCATTTGAAATCTTAATGGCCTCTCCCACACACATCTTCCCCATACTCATTTTTTTATTTCAACATGTTATTTTAGTTTTTTTTTTTTTTTATTTTCCTTTATATCGTTTGTGTTTAAATTACCAAATCTTATGTAGTCCAACTCAATTACTAAATGATAATAATTATTATAGATTTAAATTTTGGTATGCTTAGTGTATATTATAGTCTACTGCATATACACTGTATAATTCTCCCATAGTTTAAACACTATAATTCAATAACGTGATTGATTGTCATGAATGTATAATCTGGAAGATGAGGTGTGAATAAATCATGTCAATGTCTAACTGTCTAACTGTCTACTTGAACCTGTTAAACGTAAGGTTGGTATTGTTATACACTGCCGTGATGTGAAGTTCAAATAAATTTGATTGATTGATTTAATTGAACCTATAGGACAAACTATACCAAGCCCGTATGGGCGAGGGGGCAGACGCCCCAATCTTAAAAGCCCCACCCCCAAAAAAATGAAAAGGGCTAAAAGGAGCCGAAAGGAGGCCGAAAAAAAGGTTAAAAATCGGTTTAGAAATGTAACCACTCTTGCCACAATCGCCCCCCGCATCCCCTAAACAAATTGGTTACCGGGCCTGACTCTACATTTTTAATCATTCTACGAGACCAATGTATTGTGTACATTGACTTCATTTCAAATTTACCTTTGCTAACCCCCCCCCCCCATTTACATTCCGAACATTTCCCAGCGGTTACACCAAAATTATGATCTCAGCCACTCTTCAAATATAGAAAACATCTTAAAACCTTCTCCCCAAAACACTCGGATCACATTTTTAAACGTATGTCTTGGATTGCACTACAGTTTTCATATGTTTCATACCTATGTTGTCGTTAGTAGTAGTATAGATTTTCTCCCATGTTTTCTTGCGCTGCTGAAATTGCCAAAATTGGTTTAAAAAATCTTTCCAGTATGCCCCGCGCAACTTTCCGAAGAGCGCTTTCCCTCTGCTGAGAGGGCAATTTTCGCATTACCTTAAGCCAGGTAAAGTGGATATTGGTAGGATTTGATAACAAAAGCGGCAACGTGATAGGGTCTTTGAAACTCGTGTGTTGTTGGTCCTTCCATCTATTGTTCCCCTGGTTTTAATAACCACCTGTCGTAATTTTTAATACCGATGTATAATATAACTCTCTAAGCTGATATTATCATATATATTTTATATTGTTATTGTCTTTTTAACTAATATGTTTAATAACTCTGACAAAAAGTACCGGACCTGTGGAAGAACAATTTTATTGATCAGTTTTTAAACCGTGTTTAAATAAGATTTCCGAAATTTGAAAATAATGTTTTGCCCTTACTTTAGGATTGTTATATTACCCTCAAAATTTTGATTCAAAATATTATTTTCCTCTCTTCTTCTCAATTTTAATTTGAGAAAAGATTCTCACGGGAAAAGTCTTTTGTTTACTATAAAAGATAGAAAAGTGGATATCCCTAAGTTTGTTTTTTGTCAAACTGCAACCTGTTAAGATGGCCCAATAGGGGAATGGGGAATCCCCAAGGATGCTAAAACTTAGAACCTTGTTTTATTGCTTTTGAGATCAAAACATTGTTAATCAGGGAATTCCACCACAAAGTTATATATATGAAGTGTTGTAATTTAGATTGTGAAATCTATTTGATGGTGCAAGGGTCATGTTTAATGGCCTAAGAATGATGTATGAGTATTTGTTAGAAAGTGGAATCTATCTGTGAGTAGTTAAATACTAACACTAGAAGGACTCTCTGCCAGCATCCCCTAGTATAAAACAAGTGGCTAGAAGATAGCTAGTGTTACTCTGCCTTGAGGAGCAGACCTGTCCAGTGCAGATTTTATATTTTAATTCCATGTGAGCAGAGTGCTATAATGATTCTACTGTCGTCTTTGACGCCGAAAGTGGCCGGGAATCAAATAGGATTCCAACTTGTGGCCAGATAGAATCGTGGTGATTATCTTGGACTGATACTGTGGATTTATATCGTCGAGGGACTTTAATTTATCCTTGTTGTCTTGACTGCTGGACAAGATTCCTTCAGGACTGAGAATATTCCCTGGGAATTTAAGTACCTAGGAGTTTTGTATGAACTTGTGCGTCTGTCATTTGGAGTCTTAACTGTGAGACACATCCTCTTTTGAACTGCAAGCTTCTTGTGGACATTACTGACTTCTTGAGGACAATAAGTATTTATAACTATTGTATTGTGTAATTTACTACATTATAATGATGTTTTGGAATACCAAATTTCTTGGAATCCAAATCAGTAAAGATCATTAAATCTGTTCTAATTCTATAAAAGTCAGATCACTTGTGCACAAGGCTCCATTTATTTGTGTTTGAAAGGTATTTCTGACCTAGGCATTCCCACGAGACGTCATAACAGGATGCTATGGCAGGATTCTATTTTTATTGTTTAATTGTTATTGTCTTATGACCTTGTTGTCTACGAGTATAAATTTCGTGCCACAATTCCCTTCGAGAACATTGGCTTCCGTATATAGGGTTGGACCCCCTTTGGTCTACAACGTGAGTAAAAACATTGCGATGGAATGCGATAGGTATTTTAGACTTGGAGTCAGGTGTAACGTACCCAGCCCGATGCAGGATTTAATTTCGAGGGGGTGCGGAACTTCGTAAAAGTCACCTTCTTGGAGGGCCTGGGTGTAACTCGAGTGCCACATTAAATATTAAAATATTTTAATAATTAGTGGGCTAATTGATCGGTCATTTTGTGACATTCATAACGATTCCCACCATATTTTTTTTATGATCATTTTATGTGAATCATTTTTGGACTTTTAGTGATGGAGCAACATGTCATGAATAAAGTCCCGTGTGCAATTTGTGGTGAAATTAAGCCACAATGTCTATAAGCTTCAGGAAGTCAAAAAGAACAAGAAACACATGTTGCCAAAATTGCAGCCCTGTAGGGGTACTTTATAGGCTATTTTTCAAATGGCCGCCGAAAAATGTTCCCTCCCTCCCTCCCTCCGCCCCACTCTTCCCTATTCTTCCCGTCCTCGTCCCTCCTTTCCACTTCTTTCTCTATCACTCGCCCTTTCTCCCTTCCTCTCTCGCCTTCTTTCCACATCCTCCCTCTCCCACCCCTTCCTTCCTTCCCTCTCTCCCCTCTCTCTCCACTTGCTCCCATCCTCGCTCCCTCTTCCCTCCGACTCTCTTCTCTCCGCATGCCCCTCACCTCTCACGCAACCAGACTTTTCAGTTATAGGAACTTTTATCTCATCTCATATCTCGAAAAGCCAAACCATTAGACAATATGATATTCCAATATAGGCCTATATCCCGCACTTTTTATAATAATGCATCACCCCACATGTCACTATGCTATTACAGCGTGTTACCTGGGCGGTCCATTCTTTACATCCCCTATCCTTGGAATATATCAATATTTTCCTATCATGGAATTTGTTCCTATTACAAACCACTTCTATGCCTCACCATCCTTTTCACCAACGACACACAGCTCTAGATCAACCGTGTTGGAGTGCATTTTGTCATTATGACGCAGTGCCTGGCGGTCCCTTCCTTACCTCGCTCCTTCCAATCTTTCTCTCTCCCTCCATCTTTCTCCATATCCTCTCTTTCTTCCTTCCCTCCCTCTCTCTCCTCTCTCCTCCCCCTTTCTCCTCTCCTCGCTACCTTCGTCTCCTCTTTCCTTCTTTTGTGGGCCGCCAGCTATGGCTGGAGGACCACTTAGCAATCGGGATTCACCTGAAGTTGCCGAATGGAAGATCTCGCAAACTTTAGAAAACTTTGTGCAACTTAAGGATATTTTTGCGGACTCTAATTTTCAGCCTACTTTATGCATCTTCCCCAGTGACATGGGGCCTCCCATACATGAGTAGACATAAAGGGACTCTGGTTCGCAGGTGTAGTGATGGGAGGCCTTGATAGCTCTTGATGTCACATGCATGAGGTTCTTGCCACTGACCGCCAGGTCCGCAGGTGTAGTGATGGGAGGGGATCCCATGATGGGAGGCCTTGATCACACATGCATGATTGACAAAGGTAGGTCTAAGGTACTCTGGACCCCACTTAGGAATCCGCCCTGCGGGTGGCTGTAGGTATGTATGTGTGTGTATGTGTCCACTCCTCTTCCTTTCCATCCCTCCTCTTATTTGCCCCTTCCTCCATCCCACTCTCCCCTCTCCCTCCCCTGACCCTTTCCCTCTCCGTCTACCTCGCCTCTCCCTCCTCCTTCTCTACCTCCCCCTCCCCTCTGTCTCCCTCCTCCCCGCCCATTCTCTCTCTTCTCTTCCTTTTTTCACTCCGCCTCTCTCCCTTCTATCCACTGTCTAGCTCCCTTCCCCTCCCATTCCACTATCTTTAACCCCTCTCTTCCTCCCCACCTTTTCGCCTCTTCCCTCCCGCTCTCCTCTCTTCGTCAACCCTTTCTCCTCTCCTTCCCCTCTCACTCACCTCTTTCCCTCCTCTTTCTCCCTCTCTTCTTCCTCCCCTCTCCCACCCCCTCCATCTCCGCTCGCTCTCTCTCTCTCTCCTCCGTTGTTTTGAGCACCTTCACCACATCCGGCTAATGACAAACAGACAAGTTGTTTAACTTATCTTTATTGTTAGTGAGAAAAACTTCAACATTTGAGTGGACAAGGTCTTCTACTTCCGTTGGTGGACAAGGTGGCTTCGTGAACCCCAACCCCCCCACACGGAAACCACTTTTCCGAAGGAATTTTTGTACGAAAAAAGGTTGTTAATATTTGTTCTAAAAGGTCATTTTTAATGGGGTACCCTATATTCAGAACACCCACTACTCAGAAGACCCACTATTCAGAAAAACCCGTTACTCATGGTCCGCTATTCAGAATTCTGAATAGTGGGATGGATTTCCTATAAAATGACCCATTATTCAGAAGACCCGCTACTCAGAAAACCCGTTACTCAGAAGGCCCGTTATTCAGAATATTTTTTCTGACTAGCGGACCTTCTGATTAGCGAACCCTTTTTGCGAACGACACCCTCTGCTCAGAAAACCCACTAATCAGAAGGCCCGTTATTCAGAATTTTCTGAATAGAGGGCCTTCTGAGTAACGAGCTATCTGATTAGCGAGTCTTTTTAATTTTTTATTGAAAGGGCCCTCTTTTCAGAATTTTCGGAGTAGCGGGCTTTCTGAGTAACGGGTTGTCTGAGTAGCGGGTCCTTTTTGCCATTTTATTTAAAAAGTCCAAACCAAAGTCAGAATTTTCTGGGTAACAGACTTAAAAGCAGCCTTGCTTTATAATAACACCAGCTTTCTTAGTTTTGTTTTCTTTGTTTTAGTTTTCCTTTTCCTTTCCTGGATCATTTTTATTGCGATTTTAAAAAGGTCCAATAATTTTATTTTGCGAGTTATTTTCGTCTCTTCCTCCCTCCTCTTTCCACCTTTCTCTTTACAATGTTTCTCTTTATTTTCACATGCGATATAAAAAAAAATGATTCCCCCTGGGCCTTAGCACGGCGCCCATGCAACCCCCCCCCCACACCACCACCATCACCCACCCACCCACTCCAGGGCCTTAGGCTGGCGGCCATGCAAAACCGTAAATGAAAATGGTCTCAGAAATAAGATTTTTGCACAGTTGTTATGATGATTGTCTAGTAAACTATACCTGCGAATGGTAATGCTCGAAAGTGCGGATTTGTCATAAAAAGGGATTTTGTAATTAGAATCGTAATACCTGATTGTAATTTAACGGCGGAATTGGAAAGCAATTTTTGTCCGTTTATTGTGAGGCTGATTGAACCACAACCCCGATAAACTATATATAATAGTTTTTCTCTGGATACGCATAGTGTTTTCTTGATAAAATTTTTTTCTCTTGATAAACATTGTTTTTTTTACGTTTATCTAGAAAAATTAGTTTCTATCTATGAACTATGTTTATCTATAAAAACATAGTTTACCAAGACAGAAAAACTATGTTATTTAGAAAAAAACTTAGTTTATCAAGAGAAAAATGTTTATCTAGAGATATTTAGTTTTTCTCTTGATAAATTAAGTTCGGAAGAAACTAAGTAATCATTTTTCTGTTTGTATGTATGTCTGTCTGCCTGTCCGTCCGTCCGTGTAAACTGCTTGTGTACGATGTATCCGTAAGGGTTACATTGATGTAACTTGGTGGAAAGAAGCGGGTTGATGAGTTCTCGATCTGATGAGATTTTGAGCGTAAATATGCTA